>JACEIK010001142.1:252080-284350 GCA_018107945.1 Datura stramonium
CTCCATTCCTTTCCTTCACCAACTTCTGATTTAGTTCCTAAAAATCATTAAAACCTACAAAACAAGGACTAATCATGTTGGTTAGCACATATATTCACATATATATAAAATTACATGAAAATGTATAAAATACTTAGATAAACAAGACTAATTTAAGTTATAAAGTATCACTTGGACATGCTATTTTTGCCCGTGATCACAGGGCTCTAGAGATGTGTATTTTGAAGGGCACAATCTCAATGAAAAAGGAAATCCCAGTTGTAGTATTTAGGAGGAGCCAAAGATTCATATCAATTCCCTAAATGAAGTTCCAGAGAATAAAAATTCTCTTCGAGGGCTACAACATGTATTGGATGGCCAAGACCCTGAACAAATACAACATGGAGATGGTGCGTGAGTTCTACGCAAATTACTATTGCACCCTAGAGAAAAAGGCTTCCTCAAAGAAGGCCATTAAGAAAGAGCCCGTGCTAGACTCTGTCAGGGTAAGAGCTATCCCAGTTGATATATCGGAGAGGACCATCACCAGAGTCTTGTTGGGTGATGACTTTACATTGCCGACTAAAACTACTGAATGGAGGCAACGAAGGGGATCAGAAAATTGAGAACTGAGGACAAGGTGTTACATTTTCAGTGGATGGACAATATTATCGCTGAAGACAAGGAGGGAGCAAAATGGGTCATAGGCAGAAAATCAATCTACAAGGCTTCCCTGAAATTTTTGGCCAAGTCATGGTGGTCCATTGTTCGACATCGCCTCGTGCCTACAGTGAATGATAATGTTTTGAGCGCAGACAGGGCAACATTGGTGGCATGCATTATATCTGAGTACTTGCTGAACATTCCCCGTATTATTGCCACAGAAATTTGGGAGCGGGCAGTCAACGAAAACACTACACTTCCATTCCCAAGCCTGATCTATCAGTTATGCATGGAGTCTGGAGTATCTGTCTTCCCAGATATCGATCATATGATTAGAAATATCAGGATGGCAGACATAACATTGATTAAAGACGACCTGAATCTAGTGGCCAGGGTTCGAGTTCCATTTGGTGGACCCAGATTGAGTGAGAGTACACCGAGAAGAAGTGAGCAGGGTGACACTTCCAGCTAGGATGAGCAGACCATGGAGCTTCCATCCACTCAAGCAGATGATGTTGCAGCAACCACTTCTATTCCATCAAGAAGCTCAGCCCAGTCCATTCCCACTGGATACGTGTTGGTCCCAGAGAGTGACATGAGAAATATGGCCAAGAGACTGACAATTGCAGAGCGCAAGATTGACATGTTGCTTGAGCAAGTTAAGCCGTGGGTTAAAAAAGAAATAGAAGATGCAGCACGTGGGTTACATATGCGGCTGGATGGTTTTGAGGTATTCCCTAACCAGTTCCGATCTGAAGCTCAGACCAGGGATTGGGACACAATGGAGAGAGAGCTAGCAGCGCTGAGAGCCTCAGTGCTAGAGTTGTCATTCAGATCTACTCCACTTTTACCACCGCAGACTTTGTCAGTGATAGATGAGGACTTGGATGTAAAGATTTCTCAGTTCTTTGACTTTGAGCCAGCCCCGCGTGAAAAAGGCATAAAGAAGCGGGTCGCTGAGGGTGCAGAGGATGAGGAAAGAAGAAAATGGAAGAAGGAGAAGTTGGCATTGAAAGCTTCCCTCAAGGAAAGTCGACAGACCGCCGATGTGCATGATAGAGAGATAATGGAGCGGGTTAAAGGTATCGGTAGCTCTAATACGCGGGATGTGATCGAGGAGAGTGGGCGCACAGTTAATTCTCCTGTGTGGAAAATTTCGGAGAACACACAGGCCACAGTTGATGCCATTGCTACACAGGCTGGAGAATTGAATGAGACTCCAGCTGCTGAGGATTCTGGGGCTGCATCTGCAGCCCTCGGTGACTAGACCACTAGCATCTAGGATGCCTAGGTATGTCCCTATTCTCATGCTTTATTTTTTTTAAATGTGTCGAGGAAGTTGCATGATTTTTTTTATTGGGGTAGGGTAGTACTTGATTTTGATTTTTGTGAACACAACTCTAGGGTTTTTCTTGCCGGATATCTTTTCCCTCGGGTGTTCTTTATCTAGTAGAACAGGTATGTTTAGTATTTTTTTTTAATTTTGTTTTGTTGGTTAACTGGAAGAAAAATAGAAGGCGTAAGAGCAGTCAAACAGAGCATGTGATGAACTGATTTTGTGATATATGTGAAAATGACAACCCTACTAAATGCTTTTGTGTGAATATACTTATGTTGTGAGGCATGACCAGTATGGATCCTTGTATGGCATCATAGGTATCGCTAGGACGATTAATGTTAACGTTGTGCATGAACCTGGTGGTTGGAACTTAGCTATGTAATCAAGTCTTGTGTGAGTAAGGTTCAATAGTTGAATTCTACTGTGTATGTCAATCTAGAACTTTCCTGGTCAGTCGTACCGAGGTAGAATATGGAAAACTAGGAAAGGATCATAGGCCATTTTTGATGAATGAGTCCACTTTAGCCTTAAAAGACCTAACAAAAGAAAATAAATATGCCTTGATCCAAATTTTGAGCTTGAATTGACCTTTCTTTTTGTTAACACCAATTCACCTTCCTGCTTTGATTAAAATGAACCTGTTTTGTCCCTGGTCTCTCTCTGGAAACTGTGAACCTTAACTCAGGCAAATCGCCTAAGTTGAGGGTGACTATTATAAGGGTGATTAAGAAGAGTATGGTGGAATGAAATTGAGTAACGAAAATGAAAGAGCGGGTGCATTGTGCATCATGAAAAGAAAATTTTTTGTTAAAGAGAAAAAGACATAAAAAAATAAAAAATAAAAAAAATGAATGAAGGTGATGAATACTTGAAAGAAGAAACACCGCACTCATAGTTGCAAAAGAAAATATAAGAATAAGAAATCAAAGGGAGAAGGGAGCAAAGTGAAAAATAGGTTAAGTGGAGCTAAAGTTAGTGTAGTGCCAAGGAGGTTTAAGTTACTTTTCCCATATTTACCATACCCAACCCCGAGCCTATATTACAAGCTGAAAAAGTCCTATAATGATCCTAGTTCAACCATCTGAAAACTGGGGTATTGAAAGTAAAGGCAAGCTTATGGTATTTTATTCGCACAGTTAGAATTTCTTTGTGAGCGTGAGTGAGTTCTTTCCCAGTCCTAAGATAAACATTGGCATGATCATGTATATATGTGCGTATGGGACTTCTTTGTGGTGAGAGTGCATGATTACATGTGTTGACTTTAGCTATCTAGGGGAAATGTCAGCTGTGCGTGCTTGGTTGTGTAGTGATAATATGGTGCCATCCTTTGATCCTATTGTGTCATGTTGAGAAGTACTGAGTTGTCACACCGAGTTCTATTTTAACCTTGCAGGAGGGAGGTTGATTCAGAGAACAGTTTGTATGTTTTATGAGTTTGGACTGCTATGCATCTCCTAAATTTCCTCTAGTTAAGTGTCGCCATGAATTGATTTTATTTTGTTTGCCTGAGGACATGCAAACATGCTAAGTTGAGGGTGTTGATGTGCCATGAATTTACAGCACTAACGACACTTAAAATTCTAAGAATGTGCATGACTTTAGGTACATTTATGTGGATATGACATGTTTTGATATTTTTGCAAGTAAAACGGCCCATCCTATGCAACCGTTGAATGTAATTCAGAGAAGTTGTTAAGAAGAGTGCCAAGCAACGATTGAAACCCACTGATCGTACTAGCTTACAACAGACCGTTTTGATCAACCGTGGGAAGATACAGAAAAGAATGTCAAACTAAAATATCATATGACGGATGGTTCCTACGGGTCGTGTGAACTAATAACAGACCATCATGTCTAGCCGTGGAAAGAATAAGAGAAATTGACCAAGAGTGGGCTACATCCAATGGACAGACAGGACGGCTCGTACTTTCTAAGGAGGGGTCATTCTAAGTTCTTGACCTTTAGGCTCAAAAACAATGATCAGGAGGCCAGGAAAAAATGAACAGGACCAATGACTCGTAGTATCTTACAATGAGCCATTTTTTGAGGCCATATGTTGAAAGGAGGCAAGTCTGAGGGAAGCAACGACTGGAACAATGGACTATCTAACGATCCGTTGAAGCTACCAAAGGACCCTGGTACCTGCCAACACCAGAATCCTAGTTGATTTAGGAAAGGATTTATTTCATGTCTATAAATAATTTGCTTAGGTTTATTTTACAAGTTACGAAATTTTACAGCTTTGAGCGGTAATTTTAGGAGTTATTGACTGCCATCAAGTTTCAAGAAATGAAATTTATAATTTTGTTATTGAATTTGGAGGATTAAAACAACCTTGGATTTTTTTTCTTTGATTTTGGAGTTTTATTCAATTCACGTGGTTTTCTTCTACGAATCTCTGTAAGTTACAATTCTAATTTCTTCTATATTTTGTGATTGTGATTATACAAGCATGAGTAGCTAAACCCATAACTAGGGTTGTGGGAACCATGATGAATTAACACACATAGGTAAAACACTTAGTGATTCTTGAACGGGGTTTAATGCATGTATTGTTTTTCCCTTCGTTTTATTTCTTAACGATTGCAAACGTTGGAACTTGCCTTATTCTTACTTACCGGATCAAGGAGGTAGTGGGGTAGTGAATAGGAAAAGGGATTAAAAACAGAGATTTGAGGCTATCAACCCTCATCTAATAGCTTGAACTTGTCGGGGAATAGCTAATCGATATTAAGGGTAAGGGTTAATTAAGCATACACTCGTATACGGACCAAGTTGCGTGGTGATAATCATCTAGATAGGGGACCAACCATTTAGGTGAACCTAACTTATCGATATTTCATGCTAAACACCGGAATAGATCATTAGTGTAAAAGCCTTGTGTTTATGAAGTCGTGGGGAACACAATTCTAGTCAACTTGTTGATTGAATACAACAAAAATTGATTTAAACATCTACTAGTCTTTACTCTTGTTTATTATTTTGTTTTTCAGTCACTAGCTAAGGGAGTGTCCATCCGCGGGATGGGGGAAAATCACAGTCTACTACTTCAGCAGCTCCAGCAGGTCAACACTTTAGGTACGGATGGCGGTCAGCACCAAAACTGCTTTTATGCTTTGTCCTCTCGTCAGGATCAGGAGAGCTCACCTGACATGGTCACAGGTATGTTACTTCTCTTCCATCTAGATGTATATGCCCTACTAGATCTAGGAGACACACTATCATTCGTGACTCCTTACGTATCTTTCCAGTTTGAAATCAGTCCAGAAGTCCTCTTAGAACCATTCTCAGTCTCTATCCCAGTTGGTGAATTAGTTAGATCCAGCCGGGTGTATAGAAACTGCCCAGTCTTAGTATTGATTAAAGTCATTGCAGTTGATCTAGTAGAGTTAGACATGATCAATTTCGACCTCATCCTTGGCATGGATTGGCTACACTCCAATTATGCCTCAGTCGACTGCAGAACTAGAGTCGTCAGATTTCAGTTTCCAAATGAGCCAGTTCTAGGGTGGATGGATAGTAGTTCTACGCCTAAGGGTTGGTTTATTTCCTACCTTAAGGCAAGGAAGCTCATTTCTAAAGGGTGCATCTATCACCTATTAATAAAGCTCAAATCATACCTCCTACCGAAGTATGAAGAGGACGTTGTCAATAAAGAACCAAACTAGAGGTTGGGGTCGATCCCACAGGGAATATTGAAGAGCTAGACTAAAGCCAGTAAGTGGACTTGTTGGGTAGTTACTCCAAATTTGGGGTTCTAAATAAAACAATAATTAAAAACAATTGTTAAAACTCTGATCAAAATCAAGAATGAAAGATAACTAGGGTTTTGTATTCCCCATGGGTTCATAACTGTTTCGGGTATACATACATGATCATCACCAATGCTTACTTGTAGAAATGATAACTTAGGTTCATCCAAACGACTGGTTCATCCCTATTGAATGACTATACTCAATCACCGGGTCAGGTATCATGAGCAATTGCAAACTAACCATTATTAATATGTCCCAAATTTAACTATCCTGCAACCACAACTCAAGTTAATACAATGATCATCAAGATCAAGGCTTTGTTGTAATTCTCTTCTCCTAATATCTACCTCTCTAGGCTCAAGCAAGTAAAGAATTCGGACAAGTCCTAACATTGCACACCGTTAAAAAATGTTTAAACATGAAGAAAATACAATGCAAGTGCTTTGCATTGATTTTGAATCACTTTTATGTAACCCTAGCTTGTTAATCCACTATGTTCCCACAACCCAAGATATGGAGGTTTTAGCCTCTCATAGTTGCAAGATTGTGATTTGCAGTCATAATTAAATACATAAATTAATACTTACAATTATGGATGAGAGAAAAACTTCTTTGTATAAATCAGCAAAATCCTCAAGAACAAAATATGAAGATCCAGAGAAAGTCAAGAAAATGTTGATCAAAAGTCAATCAACTCAATTCTCACATCCTCTAATGTCAACTAACTTGTGTCTAATATTTCTAAATTAATTCTCATGAAAATAAAATATAAAATGTATTTATACAGACATAAAAATCCTTTTCCTAGGCTAACAGGGTGAATTTCCATAACTGAAGCAGCCTGTTTCACGATCATTCCTACGACCCATAGTAGGTATGTATGGGTTGTACCTGCTTCCTGTATGTCATTGGCTGGCTGAAATTTGGATAAGTGTTGGACTTTGGTACAACTCATACATGCTTCCTACGAGTCGTACTGTGCTTTCGTGGATTGACTCTAAGACTTTGAAATTTTTCTGAAGTTCTTCATGAGTGCTATGGAACGACTCGTACCTTGATGCCACGACTCGTACTGTCTATCCGTATCAGGAGTCAGCCTCTTTGGAAATCTTTTGAATCATTCCACGACTTCTTCACTATGGATCGTACAAGAATTGGATGACTCGTACTGAGACTCATATAATGCACTCTTCATTCTTAGCCTTCTGAATCTTCTCATGACCTACAGTACGGCTCGTAGCACCTTCCACGGCTCGTACTAAGAACTATGACTTAAACTTATTTTCTGCATTTTCAGGCTATCTTTTGCACATTCTTGCTCCAACACCTATTTATCCTATAACCAGAGAAAAAGTGTCTTATATCCATATAAATATACCTAAGTCTATGCTATTTTCTTATTTTTGAGCATCGAAAGTGTTGTAAACTCATAGCACATCAACACCCTCAACTTTAGAATTTTGCATGTCCACAGGCAAAGAAAAGCAAAAATTAAATATGACGCTCAACTAGAAAATAAACCTAGGATACTACAGTCAATACCAAACAAAACTTGCACTATACATTCAACAATTTCTGGCCCTTTTCCATGAACCTACATCAGCTAATGTACTACAAGCAACCACAAAACATGCTAAACAGGAATCAAGACATGTCATCTAGCTATCAACAGGCAATCAAGTCATCACCGATGCCTTTCACACAGAACAATGGTAAAAGTAAACATAATCCATGTACCCTCACAACAAATGAAGTCCCCACTCACATATATAGTGTCAAATATTGCATGGGACTAAACAAGCAAGACGCTCACTCTCACAAAGAAGTTTCAAGTACTATGTATCAGATACCATAGGCTTGCCCTTATTTTCTCTGCTTCAGTTTATAAGATGATCAGATTAGGATCACTATAGGACTTTCCATGGTTTGTAATGTAGGATTTAGGGCTGTACATGATAAATATGAAAGATTTTATGAGGGACTATCCCTTCCTTGGCACTATATACATTGGCCTCACCATTCACCTATTTCACCCTTTTTGCTTCTCATTCCTTTTATTTCCTTTTCACCTCTTTTATGTGCATTTGTATGGATATGATATATTTCAACTTTTTCCACAATTTTTTTTCTTTTGAATTTTCTTTTTCAAGATTTTCAAATTTTTTCATCTCTTTTTTTTTCACACCACACCTTTTTTTTAACCTTTTATCTTCTGTTTTCCTTTTTCTCAATCCCACCATTTATGGACCCCTACTCTAGACACCCTCAACTTAGCATTTTGCCTATGTTGATGTTCACAATATCCAAGAAAGGACTAGGGCCAAAATGGATTCATTATAAAAAAAAATGGGTACGGTTAATCAGTTAATCAAAGAAAAATGATCTATTAAAGGCTCAAAATTGGGATCAAGGGGATCATATGATTTTGGTAGGGTTATTTAGGCTAAAAGTAAGCTTAACAAAAAAAATTCTATGATCATATCCTAACCAACCAACCTTAGCCTATGCAAAGACCAACCAGGCAAGTTCTAGATCTTCAACACAATACTAAACTAAATATTACACCTCACTCACTCATGGTACATAACTTATATTCACCTTACTTGTCTAGTTTACACATGGATTAACAAGAATCCTCATGCAAATAAATTAAATGACATCAAAAGATCCACACAAATCATGTATCCAGTCACCAATACATAGCTAATGCATCAAAATTTTTTAAACAGGGTCAATTTTTTTCACAAATCAAAACTAATGCATTTTCATTGGCTAAGTACTCCTAAGTTATTTTCTAATTAAAAAAAATCACAAGTAAAAAATAAAAATTCTAAACATGCCGGTTCTACTAGATAGCATGTCCGAGGGAAAAGAAGCACAGCAAGAAAAACTCTTGGACGAATCCAAAAAATTCCCAAAATCACAAGTACTCCCCCTCCCCTTTTTGAATATTAAGATTCATCCCCAAAACATACACTACAAGAACATAGGGAAGGGAACATACCTGCAGCTACACAGACTTTGCCATTCATGGGTTGCCTCCCATGCAACGCTTGATTTAATGTCGGGCACGACGCAGATGGCCTGGTTACTCAGGATTCACCAAGCCACCACTTGGGTTGCCTCCCAAAAATCACCTTACTTAATGTTGCGGCACGACGTAAGTCTCTTGACTACTCAGAATACGTCAAGTGACTCATAGTCATCCTCTAGTGCTAAGATTACAATGAATTCCTTCGGTTGCTGCATTAACTGGTAGATGTTGAAAGTGACCTCTTCTTTGTTTAGTCTAAACTTTAGTTGGCCAACCTCCACATCTACTAGGGCCCTCCCAGTCGCAAGGAATGGTCACCCCAAAATGATGGGGACCTCATAATCAACCTCGCAATCCAAAATCACGAAGTCTGTTGGGAATATGAATTTGTCCACCTTAACCAGTACATCGAACAGGATCCCCACTGGCTTCTTCAAAGTCCTATCGAATATCAGTAGCCATATAGTGGTCAGTGTGGGGGATCCTAAACCCAATTTCTTGAATACTGCCAAAGGCATCAAGTTGATGCGTGCTCCCAGATCACAAAGTGCCCTTGTGAACTCGACATTACCAATGGTACAGGGTATAGTGAAAGCACCTGGGTCTTCCTTTTTTTGAGCCAGGACCCGTGTAGCTATGGCACTATAGTGATGTACATTGTCTATTGAATCATAGATTACGGACCTCTTCTTAGTCATCAGGTCCTTCATAAACTCAGCATATCCCGACATCTGTTCCAATGCCTCAACCAATGGTATGTTCACAGAGAGTTGCTTAAGCATTGAAAGGAATTTCTAAAACTTACCATTTTCTGCCTTTTTCTTAATTCTTTGAGGGAACGGTGGTGGTGGACGTAGGATAGCTCGGTGCACTTGAGTTTCTCCTTGATCAATGTCAGGTTCTTTCTCACCTATCGGGGCCTCTGGCAACTCAACATTCTCCATATCACCACTATTATCATTCTCCTCAATCATGCTCTCTTTCTTCCATTCGACTACAATCGAAAAAGGTGGGTCAACTGTGGTCTTACCACTCCTAGTCATCACCGCCATGCAGTGGCCATTATTCTTTGGGTTCTGGATGGTGTTTCTAGGCAGTGTACCCTTTTGTCTAGGGTTCAGTGATGCTGACAGTTGCCCAAGATGCTACTCAATCTTCTAGTTGGCAGCTGCATGAGATTCCAATCTCTTACCCTTACTTGATATGTCACCACGATCTCCTTCAATTGCTCATTATTGAACCTCATATTTTTTAGCATCTCGTCCATCATGTTCTTTAACTTTGAATAGCTAGCCTCCCCCTCTCGTGCATCGGGAGGCACATAAACTCCAGCCCGATCATTGCGGTAGCCATCATTTTTTCTCCATTCTCCATCGCGCTCACGACCGCTTATCCCATCTCTGTACCCATTTTGGTTGACGTTTTCTCTGTATTGGTTCCGACCTTGGTTTCCAGAACCTTGGCGATAATTGTCTTGCCTAGATACTTGGGCGTTGGCTCAAAAATTCGCCACTTGGTTGTCCAGGAAATTTGCCTCTTCCTCAGAATCAGAGTGATCTGCTCCCGGCTCCATTCCTTGTGTCCCCACTGCATTTACCTTTTTGGCTCCTGCTCCCATAATGTTCTTTGTAAGCAAATCCAATGATGTGTACATGTGAGCCAACTCCTGATCACTTTCTTCTTCCTTCCTACATTTGTCTGCATCAAACCAACAACATATGTACCCATCGCTGCATCTGCCTCCCTAGTATGCCATGCCACATTTTTCTTGGTCACCCTGTCAAGGATAGTAGTAGCTTGCTCCCAGGTGTGACTCATCAATGCTCCTCCTGCCACCGTGTAGGCAACAACTTTTGTGCTATTATTTAAAGAACTGTAAAAAAAATTCAACAAACTGTCGTCTGGGATCTTATGGTTTGGGAACTTTGTCAACTTCTTCTTGAACCTCAGCCAAGTTTCATGAAGTTCCTCGGTCTTAAGTTTTCTGAAATTGTAGATCTCATCCTTTAGCTGCAACATTCTGGAGGGGGGGAAGAATATCCCCAAGAAGGCCTTCTTGAGCACCCTCTAATTGGTTATGGAGTCATTGGGCAACTCCCATAAACATAAAATGGCTTCCCCTGATAGAAAGAAGGGGAAAAGTTTGAGCCGTATCAAAAACGAAATCAAGGGATCCCCACAACCCTAGCTATGGAGGCTTTAGCCTCTCATAGTTGTAAGATTGTGATTTTCATTCATAATGAAATACATAAATCAATACTTACAATTATGGATGAGAGAAAAACTTCTTTGTATAAATCAGCAAAATCCTCAAGAACAAAATATGAAGATCAAGAGAAAGTAGATCAAGAGAAAGTCAAGAAAAGGTTGATCACAAGTCAATCAACTCAATTATCACGTCCTCTAATGTCAACTAACTCGTAAATATTTCTAAACAATTTAATTATAATAAAACATAAAATGTATTTGAAACAGACATAAAAAAAATCTTTTCCTAGGCTAACAGTCAATTTCCATAATCGAAGTTCTCCTCGTGTCAAACATCATTCCTATGTCTCGCATCGTGTATGTATGGGTCGCAATTTCTTTCCATATGTCATTGGCTAGTTGAAATTTGGCTATGTTGGACCTTGGTATGACCTACATGCTTCCTACGAGTCATATTGTGCTTCATGGCTTGAATTTGAGACTTTGAAATTTTTCTAAAGTTCTTCACGGCGCTATGGTACGACTAGTACCTTGATGACACGAATCGTACTGTCAATTCGTATCAAGAGGTCGCCTTCGTGAAAAATCTTTCGAATCTTTTCATGCGACTTCTTCACTCACTGTTACAAGCATCGTATGACTCGTATCAAGAGTCGTATGATACACTCTTCATCCTTATCCTTTTGAATCTTCTCACGTCCTGCATTACAGCCTAGCACCTTCCTACGGCTCGTACTGAGAATATGACTTAAGCCTATTTTCTGCACTTTGAGGCTATCTGCACATTCTTGCTCCAACACCTATTTATCCTATAACTAGAGAAAAAGTGTCTTATATCTATATAACATACCTAATTCCATGATCTTTTCAGTTTTGAGCGTCGAGAGTGTTGTAAACTCACAGCACATCACCTTGTTTGGGTCAAAGATTCCAACTCTGAGACCCTAACTATCCCCGCTAGTTCCAATTGTCGCTGAATTTCATGTAGCCCCGAAGATCTTCTCGAAGTCCCCACCGAAATGAAATAGACTTTCAAGATAGACCTTCTTCCGCATTACGCCTCTTCTCCCTTCCTCCTTACAGAATGGCTCCAGCATAACTTAAGGAGTTGAAGGAGCGCTAGAAGACCTACTTGATAGGGTTTCATCAAAGCCCAACATCTCTCCATGGTGCTCTAGCGTTGTTCGCGAAAGAAAGACGGCATTTCATAATGTGTATCGGCCACGTCAATCGAAAAGTTACAGCTTAAGAACAAGTATTCCCTAACCAAGATTGACGACTTGTTTTGGTTGGTTTCATGAGCCATTTATTTTTCCAAGGGGATCTCAGGCTCCGGTATCACGCCTTTATCAAAGAATGTGACATACTGAAAATAGCCTTCAGATTCGGTATGACCACTATGAATTCGTGGTTATGTCCTTTGACTAACAAATGCCCCTATAACTTTCATAGACCCGATGAATAGGGTTTTCAAGAAGTGTCTAGGCATGTTCATCATTATATTCATTGATTACATTCCCGTATACTCCAAAAACGAGGAAGAACATGTTAACCATCTGAGGATAGTGATATAGATGCTCAGAGACCGTCAGTTGTTGCTAAATTCAGCAAATGTGACTCTGCTGCGCTTGTGACTTTCCTTGGTCACATGGTCTTAGGTGAGGGTATTAGGTAGATCCTCAAAAGATAGTACCGGTGAAATATTGGCCAAAACTTACTTCCCCAACAGATAGCTAGAAGTTTCCTTCAGTTATTACTGACGATTTATAGAATAATTATTCTCATTGCACTCCTCCGACTAAGCTAACTCAAAAAAAGGTGAAGTTTTGATGGTCGATGCGTGTGAGAAGGTTTTTCAGAGTTGAAGATTCCTGACTCACTACCACTAATTTAACCTACTAGAAGGAACATATAGGCTCGTAGTATATTGGGACGCTTTCATAGTTGGATTCGGTTGCATTCTTATGCAATAGGGTTAGGTGATACTACGCCTCCGTGAGAGCTCAAGGTTCATGAGAAGAACTATCTCGACTCATGATCTCATTGCGTAGTGGTGCTTTCTTTGAAGATATGGAGGCATTTTCCTCTATGGGGCTCTCGTGGATGTTTTCACCAACCACAAGAGCCTTCAGTATGTGTTTAGTAAGAAAGACTTGAATATTCATCGTAGAAGGTGGTTGGAGCTATTGAAGGATTACAACATGCGTGTGCTATACCACCTGCCAATGTGGTGGTTAATGCCCCAAGAAGGATGTCCATGGAGAGCGTTGCTCATTACGAAGAGAGAGTAGAAAGGAGTTAGCAAAGATATTCATAGGTTAGCTCAATTGGGAGTAGCTGGTCGATTGAGCCGAGGCGGCGTAATGCAAAGTGGGTCGAATTCTTATTTAGTTGTTGAAGTTAAGTCAATGCGGGATGAAGATACCATATTGTTTAAGCTGAAAGAAGTAGAGGCTTTCTCCAAAGGGGGAGCGGTGCTACTGACCTACATTCTTTGTGTACCGTGATGTAGGTGAATCGAGACACCAAATACCGTTGCATAATGCAGCTCCAAGATATTCTATCCACCCAAGTGCCACTAAGATGTATCGTGACCTACGATATCTACTGGTGGGAATGGCATGAAAAGAGATATTGTAGAATTTGTGGCTAAGTGCCCGAACTACCGCCATGTTAAGGTGGACATCAGAGACCTATGGTTATGACCTCGTAGATATCGAAGATACGCACATGATAGTGAAAAGAAGTGAATACTGGGACTTTATTACAGATCTACCTCATACTGCCAGCAACATGCCTCACTTGGGTGATAGTTAGATCGATGACCAAGCTAGCATATTTCCTCCCCTAAAACTAAAGACTCGCGAGAGATTATGCTACGTTGTACATCTGGGAGTTAGTCAGAATACATTTAAAAGCCCTTTTCCATCATTTCAGATAGGAGCGCTCCAGTTCACCTTGCATTTCTAGAAGTCATTTCAGAAAGGACTGGGTACTCATGTCAAGTCGACAACTTTTCACCTCGACAGACATGGACAAGATGAGTGGATCATGCACAACCTTAGAAGATATGCTGAGAGCTTGTGTGATCGATCAAGGGCAGTTGGGATTATCACTCTGCCTTCATCGAGTTACGTACAACAACAGCTGCCACTCTAGTATTCATATGGCTCGTTTGAGGCATGATGTGGTAGGAGGTGTAGGTATCTTATGTGGTGATTTGAAGTTGGTGAGATACCTTGATAGGGCCAAATTTATTCCATGAAGCTATGCAGAAAGTAACTTATCAGGAAAGGTTGAAAACAGCTCAAAGCCGACAAATAAATCTTATGTTGATGAGGAGGAGAAAGTTAGAATATTTTTTAGATGATTGTGTTTACCTAAAATTTCATCCATAAAAGGGGTAATGAGATTTGAAAGAGAGGGAAGCTCAGCCCGAGGTATGTAGGACCCTACAAGATTTTCAGGCTAATTGGCACATGGCCTATGAGCACTACCTTCGCAGTTAGCATCTGTGCATGCATTATTCCATGTGTCACTTTTGAAAAAGTGCATCTAAGTGGATCCAAGCTCAATTATACCATTAGAGAGTGCGGAACTGAAAGATAGTCTCTCTGCGAAGAAGTCCCAATCCAGATCCTAGACCGTCAGGTCCGTAAGCTGAGGAATAAGGAAATCGCTTCATTGAAAGTCCTGTGAAGGAAATAGCTAGTTGAGGGAAACTGTTATGGGAGGCAAAAGGCATATGATGACCAAATAGCCTTATTTATTCCTTTCTTGTTCAGTTTCAGCATCAAGTCTTAAATTCCTCCTCAATAATCTATTCAGTTCTATACTCATCCACTCTATTTAGATTTTCAATATTCATCCTAGTTGCATCAATCTCGCTAGCGTGGTTAACCAAGCTTAGAGTCACTATTCCTTTAGAAATCAGCTATAGTTTAAGTCCGAATTGCAGCTTTTTCTCAAGCCTCAAATAGCCTTTAGCCTTCATTCAAGGATGAATGATCCCAAGGGGGAGATATTGTAACACCCCAGAACTTTTCTAGACCAAACTCGACTTTGGCGGAAAACACCAAGGAAACCGAAAATTTTATCATTGTAACACCTGCATAACGGATCGTTGTCACCTCTAACGGGCCTTGTCTGAGTCACTGTCAGCTCTGTAGAATTTTCCCTTCGGGACCCAATGAGGCATAGGATGACTCGTTGGAAGGAGTAACCAGTCATCTTGTCATCTGTTGCATCCTAAGTTCGTAAATCCCCAGATCCTGCTAGTATGGCAACGAGTGGGACCAACGAGCTATTATCACCTCTAACAAGTCATCGTCTCACTCATCGCCAGATTTCAAGATCAGGCAGTGTTGACCACGACATGGCCACGACGACCCGTTAGGTTCACCAACAAGTCGCTGTGTCGCTCGCTAGTGGGGTTCCCAAGTTTCGTTAAAACCGCTTATGACAATGAGAGGTACCAATGACTTATTGGTTCGTCCAATGAGTCGTGGTCCCCACCCGTTGCCACCCCAGTGAGCTCCTAATTCTAGGCCATGGACTAACGAATGATCCCAATGAGTCGTGGTATCAACCAATGACTCGTTGTGTGATTCATTTGTCCCCGTTTAAAGTTTTGGGACATTTCTTCCAGGATTATTTTTAGTAACCTTTCATCTTTTAATCCCTAAACTATGTAATCATAGGTTATATTCAAGGGATTTAGAGCGATAATTGACATTCACACCTCATTCCTCTCATTCCCTCAAAGTCGGAAATGTAGAACTTAAGTAGAAATCACAAGAAAGGTATGAAGGGTTCAATTTTCTTCTCAGATCTTCTCAAGGGTTTTCTATAGGGTTTTCATCACTAGGTATCTGAGAATTTAGCAAGGGAATTGTCCTTGTGCCCTAAAAACCCATTTAAATTTTTCTTACGATTCCTAGCCCCGAGGTTTAAAATTTAGAAATCTTTCAAATAGAATTTTATTAAATTCATGTGAATATTGTTTGTATTGTTAGCCGCTATATCTTCATTACTTAGAGATCATGTTGACACCTGCTCGTAAATGGGTTTTAGCCCTAGCTCTTGAATATAATAATTAGAGTCTTTCACAATCAATTAGTTATTCATGTCTCTTGATTATATCAGTGTTAGAATTTCTAATATTATTAATATCAGTTGAATTCTCATCAATTGCATGCTAGTCCAGTTTCAGTCAAAATGTTATCATATTTCAGTATTTTCGAAATGTCGATTATCGCTTGATTATATTCTTTTTCTTGAGGTGTCGTAATATTTCCCATATATTAAGTTATCTAATCAGCTACCGCTAATAGTTAGTTTTACAGACGGTTGTGATGCTTCCAACAGCTCTAACCAGTCCTAAAATACAAGCTACGTATTCGGTCCGATAAAACTCTCAAGGTACTTTCGCATAAGTATCCTTAACTTAGTCTTGGTCCTCACTTTCGAGCTATCAACTTAGTAGTCATATTAGGACTATCTAGTGAGTAGTACTTGGTACCGAGAGGGTTTGGATCAACGCACCCAGGTTCCCAGAACTATTGCTACCATAGGTTATTTTCCCGAATGGGTCTGCATTTGTGATCACCCGCCCGCCAAGGTCATTATTGATTGTATCAATTATATTTTAGTTGTACCATTTTTTAGTATTTCAGTTAGTCATTTCAGTCAGTTACAAGTTCTTCATGCTTATTATTATATTCTCACTTACTCAGTACATTCAAAGTACTGACGCATATCTCCTATGTTGTATCGTGTCATGATACTGCATAGGTTCTCTGGCCCCAAAGATCGTTGCAGTTTCCCCGCACGATACAAGCAACAACATTTGGTGATTCCTCATCTTTCGAGGATGATATTTATTTTCAATTAGTTACTTTCAGTTAGACACAGAGTTAGCTGGGGCTTGTTCCCCGCAATCGATCATTTAGTAGTTGTCTTTCATACATACACAAATTTTCGCATCGTATTTCGATGTATTTACTCTTGTCAAATCAATTGTTTCTTAAAATATCTAGTTTATTTAAAGCTTCCGCTTATATTTACTCAGTTTCCACTATAATGATAGACTATGGCTGACTTGTCACTTATGGAACCAAGTACCGTGTCTCGCCAGATATAAACTTGGGCTGTGATAAGAAACATCTCATTCAACTAAAGTCTCAAACATTCCTCGTGAATGGAGAAAGGAAGCAAGCTATCTAAATGACTTTATTATTGGAAACTTAATGCTCAATGACAAACGACCACTCTAAAAATCAATCAATGGCTGACATTGGTCTCTCAGCTTGAACCTAAATTAACTGAGGATCTCTCATCAATGAATCTCAAGTTAAAGTCCATGCAAGAAGAGCTAGACCAGTTTGAATGAAATTAAATGTTGACTTAAAGTACCAAGTCCTAAAAATTCCTCTGTGATTGAAACTAAGTGATTTTCATAAACAAACTGAATGGGTAAAGGTAAAGTTGTTAGAAACAAAAAGAAGTGTTAGTTGCTCAAGGTTATTCGCAACGAGAAGGTATTTTGACTATGATGAAACTTTTGCTCCTGCAGCATACATGATATCTATCCATCTCTGTTGGCCTATTCTGCTTCCAAATGTTTTAAACTTTTTTAAATAGACGTTAAAAGTGCCTTCTTAAATGATTTTATTAAGGAAAATGGTTTTGTTAAACAACTCGTTTTGAAAATTCTTCTGTCCCTAATCATATTTACAATCTTTCTACAACTCTTGATGGTCTAAAGCAAGCCTTAAATCTTGGTACAAACCAGTAAGCTCTTATTGAAAATGATTTTCATCGAGGAAAAATTAATTATACCCTTTTCATTTAGTGATCTTAATCAAACATTTTAATTATTTAAATCTATGTAGATGGTATTATTTTTTATGCTTCCCACACTTCTATGCAGGAATTTCTGCAGACCTAATGATAGGAGAATTTGAGATGAGTATGATGGGAGAATTAACCTTCTTCCTAGGGATTCAAATACACCAAGTAACTAAGGGAACATTCATTAGTCAAACAAAGTATACTAAAGAGTTGATTAATACATCTGATCTAGAAAAGGGAAAGCTCGAAATCCCTATGAGTCCATCAACATGTCTTGACTCTGGACATCAGGAAAAATATTGATGGTGAACACTATCGTGGAATGATTGGATCCTTGCTTTATCTCACAAGGAGTCAACCGTATATCATGTTCGCAGTCTACATGTATGCTGGGGATTTCCGCTGACGGCCAAAGTGTCTCATCTAACTGCCATATAATAGATCATTCATTATCTTATTGGAACTTAAGATTTTGGATTATAGTATCTACACTCTAAAAATTTAATCTAATTGGTTACTCAAGTATAGATTTTACAGTGATAAACCACCGTAAAGTTATCACGGGATTTTTCAAACTTTGGAGAAGCTCTTACTCTTGGCAAAGAAAGAAACAAAATTTTTATGTCTTTCTACTATAGAGGTCTGAATACCTAGCTCTTTTGAAGCTGCAGATCAATTATTATGGATGAAACGTCACCAATAGATTAAGATCTTAACAGAAAGTGTTCATTTTACGTGATAATACTAGTGCTATCAGTTTCAGATATATTGCACATCATTCCGTGGCTAAGCATATTGATATTAAGCATCATTTTATTAGAGATCATGTCAAAAATATTAGTCTTTATTTCCTTTTTTTGTTTTTCTTTTTATTTTCCGACGTGCCACAAATAGCGTGGTAAAACAAGTGTACTAAGATTATTCATGGTCTCAATAGGTATCTTATTGAAGACTAAGTAATCAAGATACATGTGTCGTGCTGCGATGTTAAATTAGGCGCTACTTGGGAGGAAACCCAAGATAATTTTTTTTTTGTTTTTACGTGTTTGTTCAAATGTGCAGGTGATAAGTCATGATTTTCAACAAAACAATTTGAGTGAATAGCTACATAGATTGGGGAAGCTGCTCTTGCCCCCACAGACGAGAGTAGAGGACCAGGAAGTTCTTTTGGCTTCACTCTATTACTTTATGCTTTATTTGTTTTAGCACTAGAGATAGTGTAACTAATTAAGTGTGGGTGGGAGAAGTGAACTCATATTACCATGCATTCTTTAATTTCTAAATCTTGTACATGGTAGGCCTCAGTTTTTGGAATTTATGATTTATCTTGCATGCTTGTTTGTTTGTAGTATTTTTAGTTTTATTTTTATTTGGGTTCCTCCGATTTTTGTTTTCGATCCTTTTCCGGTGGATAGTCCCTTAGAACCGATTGTAGAGTCTAAATTTTTTTCAGTCATGACTTTGCCCGATGATGGATGGATTATGACCATCTTAAGGATAAATTATTCATTAGGAAGAACAAAAACATGGAACCTATGAATACTAGGTGCTTCACTCTAGGTATCATTGGGACTTTATTTAATTCATCAAACAATGCATGAAAGGAAGAAACACCTAGTCTTTTGGAAATTGACTTTGGGCTTGAAAAGAAAAATGGCTTAATTATGCTATGCATGCAATATGGATATATGTGTTTACGTGATCTTGATGTCCATTGTTAAACTATCTTGTGCCAATGTGTGAGGAATTATTTTTGATATACTCCATGCTTATAAATTGATGTCTAGAACTTGCCCGGTGTGTGTGCAAAGCGAAATAAGAATGATGTGATTTGGGGAAGTGATATAGGCATTTCTTTTGGTAACCATATTTTTATCCTATTTTACCTACCTTGATTGTAATTATCCTAGTTAGCCATGTTGGATCTGTAGCCTATTCTCTTGATAGCCATATTTTAAGCTTGAATCCCTTTTTGTTGTATTGACTTGTATTTGATCCAAATGACTCCTAGAGCACTTTAATGAAAAAAATTGCAGGAAAGGAGCATAATTGGAAAAAGTGAAGTGAAAAAAAGATAAAAAGTGTGTGAATTGGAAAAGGTGAAATTTTTCTAAACAAGGAGGACGATTTTTACTGGGAAAACAAAAAGAAAGAGCTTTGAAAATTGAAGATGAAAATCATGATTTACCGATTAACCGTACCCATTTGTTTACAATGAACATGTTTTGTCCTTGGTCCTTCCTTGGATATTGTGAACCTCAACATAAGCAAAATGCTTAAGTTGAGGGTGGCTAGAGTAGGGGTCGAAAGGGTGGGAAATGTAAGAAAGGAAAAGAAAAGAGAAAAAATGTGTGAATAATCTCAATGTTGAAAAAAAATCCCCACTTAGTCACCCGAGTTGAAAATTTGAAAATAAAAGGAGGTATAAGGAGAAATTTGGAAATTGAAGAATATGCTTAAAATCAAAGCTGCTAGAAGTATTAGCAGCTTAGGGAGCTTAGTCACTATCTTGGTCAAATAGTTTCTACCCATCCCTTAGCCTACATTACAACTAAATTTAAGTCCTAATTGATCCCTGATTCAAAATTTATATTAGCGGAGAGCACCAAGGGCAAGCCTATGGGTCGCCTTACATGTTGAGTTCTTTGGGAGAGGTGAAAATTGTTACTTATGCCCCGCCTTATATTGACTTATATCTTGTATGAGAAAGGACATCTCCAAATCAGAGGGGCACAATGGTAAGTCTTTGGTAAATCTTGATTGATAAATTACATATGATTCATGTTGCCCAAAATATGTCATGATGAGTTATTTTTTCAAAAGCTATGATTTAACTTTGACATTTAATGTTGATCCGATATGCATGCAAGTGAATTGTTCAGCTCATTGATTTGTCTCATGATCCTAAGTAAGTAGATCTATTCGTAGGATGAATTCTAGGATTTCACTGTTAGAAGGGAAGTAGTAGATTGAACTGATGACGAACAATAGTTTAAGTGTGGAAAGTTGATGAAGGGCATACTCATGCACTTCATAGACATATTTTTCTCGTACTTTACTATGTTTTGAGAACAAGTTATGTGTGTTTGCATGTGATTATGTTATATATTTGTAAAAATGGTCACGCATGTGATTAGATGTTTAGGGCTAAAAGTGATGGATTTGGGTGTGTTTGAGATGTTTGGATTGAAGTTGAAGAAGAAGGAATGCAATTAAGCAACATTAAAGAAAGAAAAACATAAAAATAGTGCACTTCCACTACTACGCCCGCATGCTGAGGAACCTGGCTCCTGTTGCTACTGATGCACGACGCAGCCTCTTTTCCTCGCGCGATTCCATGCGCGAGGTGTCGGTCTCCTACTAACCCGCTGCAGGACGCGGCATAGAAGTTGGGGCATGACATGCGACGAGGCGCTAGGACACGGTTTGACAAGGGCGATGCGTCTAAGGTGTTTCACACGGCCTCAAACCAATTCCTCAACTAGGAAAAGGAAATTTAAATCCCAAGTCAAATTCATCAAGGAACAAGGAAAATATATATCTACTACTATAAATACCCTTTTATTTTCATATAATAGGAGGATTTTTTAAGTATGAAGTTTTAAGTTTGAAGTAGAATTAGAAGCCAAGTTTTAGACAAGTCTTGGGCTTAGAAGTTTTACGACATACTTTGAGACGATTTTTGAGTTGTTCCTCTTTATTGTTGCATTAATTAAGTGAGTTTCTTCCTATCAACGTTTCTAAGCATTAATTTTTGCTTTTGTCTATGAATGCTATGAATTTATTTCTATAAACATGACAGCCAAAACCACCACAACTAGGCTAAGGGAACCATGACAAATTAACACACATAGGTAAAATACTTAGTGATTCTTGAATGGAGTTTATGCATGTATTGTTTCTTCCTTCATTTTAATTGATTTTTAACAGTTGAAAATGTTAGAACTTTCCTTATTCTTACTTACCGGACCAAGGAGGTAGTGAATGGGAAAAGAGATTACGATGGAGATTTGAGGCTATCAAACCTCATCTAATAGCTTGACATTGTCCGGGAATAGCTAATCTGATATCAAGGGTAAGGGTTAGTAAAGCATACACCCGTAGAAAGACAAAGTTGCGTGGTAATAATCATCTAAATAGGGGACCAACTATTTAGGTGAAATTAACTTACCGATATTGCATGCTAAGCACCGGAATAAATCACTAGTATAAAATGCCTTGTGGTTATGAAATCATGGGGAATACTTACCCTAGTTAGTTGCATTAATTTGGAAACAACAAACAATTTATCAACATTGTTATTTATTACTTTTAAAAATTCTAACCTCTTAGGAAATAATTAACTAAGAAGCTTAAGAACTAGCGTTCTTCTACTTCCTTCCGTATTCTCTGTGGGATCGACCCCAACCTCTAGTTGGGTTCTTTATTGACAACGTCCGCTTCATACTTCATACGAAGGTGTGGTTTGAGTGTTATCTTCCAAAAAGGGCCTAAGGTTATTTTCCAAGCTCAGCTACATCTAGGATTTCTCTTTGAATCACATCCGGGGCAAGTTAATCAAGCAAAAACCTTACCACACAAGGTATCAAACTCCAAGGAGTTTTAGCTATTCAAAATATCAGTTAAAAGGTATGACTTTTGATAAGCTCTTCCGAGTTTTGCACACTCGTCTTGTGAAGAAAAATGTCAAACAGAGAATGTGGACATCATGATAAGGGAATGCTCTTTCCAAATTCATTTGTCCCTTTTATCTCAAAAATAACATTTTTAGGCCAAGTAAAAATATTTGGTGGTGGCACTCAAAATAAGTGCAACAAGGACTCAAATTTGACAGTAAGACTTGACATTTTCCCTTAAGAAAGTCGTCTCTCAATATATCATAGGGAAATGTCACTAGGATCGAATAAAAAATAAATATAAGAAAATTTTGCTCCTCGAAAAGAACCATAGCATGAATTAAGCCCTCGGAGTTTATTCATTACTACTATCTATAAAGGTGATTTCAAAATAGCGAGCAATGATGATTTACCCTTAAGAATAACGTCACCCAATCCATTATAGAGCCAAATCATGTATAACTATCAAGTGGGTTACTCAGACTTCACCCTCAATCACTACATGATGAAAGAAAACATCATACTTAAGCATACCAATGCACATGGAGCAAGAATTCCCAAGCATTTTGCAATTTCACATCTAGTCACACATACCCACAAAAATCGATTTCAAGATAAACATGGAGATCATACATTGGAGAAATAGGGGAAATGCTACCTTCATCTAAGAAAAACAATGTTCCACAAACTCATAAGAAAAATGAAAATTGAAGCGTAAGATCATACCAAGATGAGAGAGTAGGAATAGGGAGTTGAAACCTCAAGCTTTTCACAAAAAGAGAATGGTGATGGTGGTCTACTCAAACACTATATAACACCCCGTATAATTTAAGTGATAAACTCGTACTTTCGAGATATGTACAAGAGTGTTTAATACCATAAGTAGGATATGATATAAGATGTTCAAATCACTCAATTATCATATGTTAAGATTTGAGGTCGAGCAAGTTGTAAAATAAAAATCGGCAAAGTTATCGTAAGTTACTTTTGGAAATCCTTTAAAATTTGGGTCATATGTCTAGGAGGTTTTCTCCTTATATAAGGCCTAAAATATATTGAATTAAAGATCTTTGAGTATACTTTCTTGAACATCAAACCGCTCATTAATATGATATCGGAGAAAAGAGTTATGAGTGTTTTACCACGGACTATACGGGCATAAGCAGGTCACGGGCCAGCCAGGTTAGGTTGACTTTTGGATAACCTATTTAAGACAATTTTTGGCCCAAAATTCATTATTTGCTCACCATAATTTCTAGAGAGCTGAGAAGCTCATTCTCCTAGAATTTCCTCTAATTTTTTCATGAATTTGAATATACTTGAAGGGACAAATCATCTCCAAACATCAATCCAACTTGGATACATATTATTGAGGTTGTGGAATACATCGTGATGGAGTTGTTTCATCGAAATTGGCTCAAATATGGAAGTTCTAAGGTTAAGACTAGAAATTGAGATCCTCCAAGGTTAAGTTTATTTAAAAAGTTCGGGTAAGTACTTCTTCCTCCCTATCGTAAGAAATTACTAGTTCTACGCCTTGTAAGAAGTTGTAAGTGATTGGAAGTTTTTGTTGTTCTTGTTGGATGTATATGGATGTTTACGTGTAGTATATGTGTTGGTATAAATGGATAAAGGATAAAGGAATCGCAATTTGAGCTAGAGTTCTTGTCTATATAGTCAAACCTATGAAAAGCGGTATGCTAAGGCTAAACTCTCTTCGGAAAGTTTCCTTTGTCATATCATTAATACAACTTGTTGTCGATCGTAGTAGTATTCATGACTATGCTGCTTATTGTTGGTTAGCTGCTGGAAGTTAAACTAATAATTTGGTATAAGGATCCTTTGTCGATATTTCCACGTCTAGCTATTTGCCTTTTGATTAGATTCGTCATAAGAGTAGTTTATATGAATCGTTGTCGGTTAGATTAGCTATTGATGTCTTTCTGCCTTACCAATTCCATACGGGCTTGTGATTAGCTGTTTAACACTTCTTGTTCATGATTAGCAGCATAATGAGTATCTTGGTGATAAGATTACATGTTTATGATTCCTATATATGATAAAGCTCTCCTTTTGGCATATCCTGACATCTATAGAGAGAATTTTAATATTGTAGTTTGACCTTCGGGTAGTGGCACCATGACTGCCTATTGAACTTTGCTGGTAAGTATCAAGGTGTTGTACTTATTGTTAGAAATCTTATAGTTGCATCCAACATACAGCTTGTTGTAAAGGTTGCATAAAAGGCCACTTTAATTGTTGATAGCTTAATAAATTGTACGATGCCTTAATTATCTATCTTGTCAGTTGTTAAGTATTTAGGCCAACACCCTTAGGCAGTTTATGCAGATGCCCATGTACAGATTGCCTAGAAATGCTAATAATCAACCATACCCTACCTATGGGGTTATACTTTGCCTGTAAGAGCTATAAAATGTCTGTAAAGACTACATTGAGGCCTATTGAGCCGTATTGACATCTATTCACTTATACATTTCCTTTATGCCTAAGTTGGTATTACTGACCCTCAATAGAGCCCTGTGTGCTCGAGGTGCAGTTATAGGAGCCCAGAAGGCTCAAATACAGCTACAGGAGCCTAGAAGGTTCAAGATACAGTTAGAGATACAGGAGTCAAGTGAGCTCAAGATACAGTTACAGCTTGCCTACGGGGCTACAGTGTTATGAATAGGGATTTGTAGATTAAGGTATACCTGTCAGGGTTTATGGGGGCTCAAGTAGGTTATTGTTTATTGTTTGTACCTGCCAGGCTTATGGGAGTCAGGTTTGGTTCTTGTTTGGCTGTTGCCTGTTTAGTTTCCTATATAACTTGACAAGATCTTTCAGGTTATTCACTTATTAATATAGTTGTTTACATTCCGTTCGTACTATCAATTTAGTACCAGCTTATTATTATCTTCTTACATACTCGGTGCATTGTTATACTGACGCTCGAGCCTGGGGGCACTGCACTCTTACCTACAGGTTATGACAGATAGGTTTAGAGACCTCTTCAGTAGTAGTTCAAGATTAGGATATTGGTCTGCTCCTCTCTTTCGGAGTCGCCATACTTTAGAGGTTTGTTGGTCTTCTGTTGTTTATTTATTTTTAGGTAGGTCAGGGCCATGTCCCGGCCAAGTATTTACTCCTTAGAGGCTTGCAGGAAGTGGGATTGTATATAAATATGCTATTGTCCATGCTAGTGTTGTTATTTTGACTGAGCAGTTTGGCAGCCTTAATGGCCCTTGTATATATGTCTACCTTCCGCTTTATTTAATTTAAACAATATGATGGTCTTGTCGACCCGCATAGGATGTTATTATTATTGTTAACTGTCGGGTCAGCTGAATATCAGCGCAGGTGTTTATATTGAAGCCTTGTTGGCTAAGGGCTTCTTTAAGCCGAGATATACTTGAATGTTTTCTTAATTATGTGTTGATGGTCTGCACCAGAGGTGTATATGTCCAGCTAAGACAGCTCAGGATCCAGTGTGGCATCAGGTGTCTATTATGCCTCTCATGGTGGGGCGTGAAAATCTTAGTATCAGAGCAACATTGTATCCTAGGGAGTCTGCAAGTCATGTCTAGTAGAGTCTTGTTTATAAATGTGTTGTGCACCACATTTTATACGCAGGAAGCTATGAGGCATGATAGTATAGTTGCCCTTTTTTTCTGCTCAAATTGTGCTATAAAGCTGAGTTATATAGGGTTGAGTCCCTAAGTTCATATTGTTATGTATGTCTACAGAGATGCCTGATGCATGACAGACTGCGGCTGGTCGAGTGCTGGATACAATAGCAGGAGAGTGTACTACTAGGGTGCCACAGACGAAGACAACCCAACCTAGGACCTCCCATGTCTACAGATGTGCCAGCGCCACTTCCAGTACTTCCTACACCTTCAGACTAGGGTGTTAGGAGTGTTGTATCTATGTTGGCTCAGATGATGGTTGCTCAGCGCCAGTCAATAGAACCAGTTGTCGCCAGGCCCATTGAGAGGCCAAGAAGTTCGAGGGTTTGTGAGTTTCTTTCCTTGAGTCCTCCGCAGTTTTTAGGGACAGACCACAGAGAGGACCCTCAGCACTTTTTAGATCAATTGAAGAGGATATTCAGGGTTATGCATGCTTCATCCACAAAGTCATATGAGCTAGTGGTCTTTCGGTCGCGAGATATAGCA
The DNA here is from genome assembly GCA_018107945.1 of Datura stramonium. Classification (NCBI taxonomy): domain Eukaryota; kingdom Viridiplantae; phylum Streptophyta; class Magnoliopsida; order Solanales; family Solanaceae; genus Datura; species Datura stramonium. The sequence continues at coordinate 278,699 of JACEIK010001142.1, forward strand.
GTTTTGTGGTATGAGAGTTGGGAGAGGTCCAGAGGCAGGGATGCACCCCCACCTACCTAGCCCAGTTTCTATGAAGCCTTCATGGATCATTACTTGCCTCGAGAGATCCGACAGGACAAAGTGGAACAGTTCTTACACCTGGAGCAGGGAAGGATGAGTGTACGGGAGTACACATTGAGGTTTGATTCCTTGGCTAGATATGCACCAACATTTTTTGATACTATGCCAGCCAGGATACACCAATTTATAGTAGGGCTTGCTCCGGAGTATGTGGAGTCCTGTATTGTAGCCACATTGCAGGAAGACATGGATATCTCACGAATTCGGGCCTTTTCTCAAAGTATAGAAGAAATCAGATAGTGACACATATAGTTAAGAGGGTAGACAGCGGAAGCATAGAAAGGCCAGACCAGCTGATTTATATGCAGAGTCCCAGGGTGGACCCAGACCTCAATTTTCATACAGGCCACTTAGGCCTTCACCCCAGTAGGAGCATGGTAGCAAGTTGGATCTTCGTGGACATTCTGATCCAGGTGAGAGTTCACGAGCATCAGGCTCAAAGCAGTAGAGAGGCTCAAATCAAATGAGGCCAAACCCGCTGCATTGTGTTACATGTGGTAGGAGGCATTTTGGGAGATGAAGATATGGTTCGACCGCTTGCTACTCCTGTGGACAAGAGGGTCACATGATGAGGGACTGCCAACTAGAGTAGGGTGATAGGGGTCAACAGTTTGGATCATCAGTAGGGTCACATTTGCCAGCACCTTCTACAGGGCATGGGGTCCAGACTTCAGCAGGCAGAGGTAGAGGTAGAATGGGAGAATCTAGTTCTAGTAGTGGTCAGAACTGTACTTATGCACTGGCAGGGTGACAGGACTCTGAGTCATCGCCAGATGTTGACAGGTATACTAAATGTTTGTTCCCAGTTGGTATATGTTTTTTAGATCCAGACTCTATTTTATCCTATGCTACTCCACTGGTAGCAGGGCGATTTTGTATAGTACCAGAAGTTCTTCGACGACCATTTTCTATAGGTACACCTATTGGTGAATCCATTATTGCCAGCAGAGTTTATTGAGGTTGTACAGTGAAACTTATTAACCGCCAAACCTCTATAGACTTAATAGAGTTAAAGATAATTAATTTTGATGTAATTATGGGCATGGATTGGCTAGCACCATGTTATTCCAATGTGAGTACTGGACAAAGACTGTTAGATTCCATTTCCCTAAATTCATTCAATAATGGAAGGGCACAGTAGCTACGCCTAAAGGTAGGTTTATATCCTATTTTCGGGAAAGGAAGCTAATTGAAAAAGGCTATATGTATCCTATTGTTAGATTTTGGGATATGCACGTAGAATCCCCGACTCTTCAGTCTATTTCGGTGGTTAGTGAGTTTCTGGATGTGTTTCCAGATGAGCTCCTGGGTATTCCCCCAGAAAGGGATATCAATTTTGCCATTGAAGATCTGGAGACATTATTTATATGATGTTCATGTCGACATCTTTACAGATCACAAAAGTCTCTAGTATATCTTCAAACAAAAAGAGTTGGACCTGCGACAGCATTGTTAGCTTGAGTTGCTGAAAAACTATGAAGTGAATATCTTGTATCATCCAGGAAAGGCTAATATTATAGCCGATGCCCTTAGTTGCAGATCTATGGGTAGCTAATCATATCTTATCCCAATGAAAAGAGAATTGGCTCGATAGCTGCACCAATTAGCTAGTTTGGGAGTCCGGTTGATAGACTCAAATGGTAGCGGGGTTGAGATTCATAACACTGCAATATTATCGCTAGTTATGGAGGTAAAAGAATGTCAGTATGAGAATCCTAGCTTAGTACAACTTAGAGGTAGGGCTCAATAGGATAGGTCATTAGCCTTTGAGATAGCATGAGATGGAGTCTTAAGACTCAAAGGTTGACTCTATGTTCCAAATGATGTAGGGCTTCACCAACAAATCATGGCAGAGGTACATTATTCCCACTATTCTCTTCACCCGGTTTCGACAAAGATGTACCACAAGATAAAAGAAATCTATTGGTGGTGTGGGATGAAGAAAGATATTGTTGAGTTCGTAGCATAATGTCCCAATTGCAAGTAGGTAAACGCTGAACATCAGAAGCCTGGCAGATTAACACAAGAGATAGACGTGCCTATGTGTAAATAGGAAGAAATCAACATAGATTTTGTTACAGGATGTTTACCCCATACTAGGCTTAAATTTGAATCTATTTGGGTCATTGTGGATAGGCTGACAAAATCATCCCATTTCTTGCCAGTCAGGTCTACATTTACAACTAAAGATTATGCTGAGTTATATACGTCAGACTTCATGGTGTCCTAATATCTATTATTTCTAATAGAGGGGCACGATTTACAGCCAATTTTTGGAAGACATCCAGAAGGGTTTGGAGACACAAGTTAATCAGAGTATAGCTTTTCATCCCCAGACAGATGGTCAGGCTAAGCGCATAATTCAGACACTCGAAGATACATTATAGGAATGCATGCTAGACTTTATGAGAATTTGGGATGATCACCTACCTCTTATTGAGTTTGCATATAATAACAGTTTCCATTCTAGCATTAAGATGGTGCCTTATAAGGCCTTTTATAGGTGGAAGTGCAGATCCCCCATTGGATAGTTTGAGGTAGGCGAATCAGGCTCATTGGACCTGAATTAATACATCAGTCTAAAGAGAAAATTAAGCTCATTAAAGAGCGATTATTGATAGCTCAAAGTTGTCAGAAATCTTACTCTGATGTACAATATAGAGATTTGGAGTTCTATGTTGATAATTGGGTATTCCTGAAATTCTCACCTATGAAGGGCATTATGAGATTTGGCAAAAAGGGCAAGATTAGCCCGAGATTCATTGGGCCATAACGAATCCTCAGAAAGATAGGCTGATTTTCTTACGAGCTAGAGTTGCCTCCAAATCTAGATTCTATTCATCCATTTTTCCATGTATCGATCTATGAAACTGCATAGGAGACCTTCCTGGGTTGTCCTAGTTGAGGATGTTCAGATCACAGAAGAGTTGTCCTACAAGGAAACTCCAGTTTCCATATTAGATCAACAAGTCCATAGATTGAGGACCAAAGATGTGGCTTCCATTAAAGTCCTCTAAAGAAACAGGAATGTGGAAGAAGTGACCTGGGAAGATGAGGACAACATGACATCTAAATATCTGCACTTGTTTCAAACCCTAGGGTGATGGCATATCAGTTCAAATTACTATAATTGAGGTGAAATACCTATCGAATTTTATATTGTTTCTTATTGTTATTGTTGTTGTGTTTTCTGTGCATTATTATTGCGGACCCATGTTGTTTAGCTATTTGTGTCATTCTGTGAGACTTCTAGGTTGGACTTTTCTACATTTTAGGTTTTTAGATAGACTATATTACAGGGAAGACTCTATCAAAATTTTCCAGCAACTCCTATAAGCTTAACTTCGTGAATCTAAGTTACATTTGAGGACGAATGTTCCTAAGGGAGGGAAGGATGTAACACCCCGTATCACTTACGCGATAAACTCGTATTTTTGAGCTATGGTCAAGAGTTTTTAATACCGTAAGGAGGATATGCTATAAGGTGTTCAAATCACTCAGTTATCGTATGTTAAAATTTGTGGTTGAGCAAGTTGTAAAACAAAATACGGAAAAGTTATCGCAAGTTACTTTCTGAAATCCTTTAAAATTTAGGTCATATGTATCGGAGGTTTTATCCAAATCTATAAAGAGTTAGGAGTCCTACAGTATATCAAATTAAATATCTTTAATTCTAATTTCCAGAACATTAAATCGCTCGTCAATTCGACATTGGAGCAAAGAGTTATGAGTTTTTTATCGCGGACTATCTGGGCAGAAGTGTGTCACGAGCTATTCAGGTCGGGTTGAATTTTTGATAAACTATTTAAGGAAATTTTTGGTCCAAAAAACATTATTTGCTCACCATAATTTCAAGATAGCTTAGCAGCTCATTCTCCCAGAATTTTCTCTAGGTTTTTTATAAATTTGAATAGAATTAAAGGGCCAAATAATCTCCAAACATCAATCCAACTTGGATATAAATTATTGAGGTTGTAGAGAACATCATGACGGAGTTGTTTCATCGAAATTGAATCAGATGTGGATGTGCTAAGGTGATAGAGGTTCCTAGAAGTTGATATCCTCCAAGGTTAAGTTTATTTAAAATGTTCAGGTAAGTACTTCTTCCTCCCTGTCTTAAGAAATTCCTAGTTCTACGCCTTGTCGGAAGTTACAGGTGATTAGAGGTTTTTGTTATTCTTGCTGGCTATATATAGATGTTTAGGTGTAGTATATGTGCTGGTATAATTGGCTAAAGGATAAAGGAATCGCAAGCTTGAGCTAGAGTTCTTGCCAATAAAGTCAAACCTACGAAAAATGGTATGTTAAGGCTAAACCATATTCGACAAGTCTCCTTCGTCATATCATTAATACAACTTGTTGTCGATCATAGTAGTTTTCATGACTATGTTGCCTATTGTTGGTTAGCTTCTGGAAGTTAAACTAATTATTTGGTATAAGGATCCTTTCCCGAGATTTTCCATGTATTGCTATTTTCCTTTCGATTAGAAGCGACATAAGATTCGTTTATATGAATCATTGTCGCTTAGATTAGCTATTGATGTCTTGCTGCCTTACCAATGCCATAAGGGCTTGTGGTTACCTGTTTAACACTCCTTGTTCATGATTAGCAACATAAACAGTACCTTGAAGATAAGATTACATGTTTATGATGCCTATATACTATAAAGCTCGCCTTTTGGCATATTTTGACACCTATAGAGCTAGAATTTTTGTATTGTAGTTCGACCTTCCGGTAGTGGCTCCATGACTGCTTATTCAACTTGGGTGGTAAGTATTAAGGTGTTGTACCCATTGTTAGTTATCTTATAGTTGCATACAACGTACAGGTTATCGTATAGGTCGCATAAAAGGCCACCTTGCTTATTGATAACATAATAGATTGTATGACACCTTAATCGTCTATCTTATCAGTTGTTAAGTATTTAGGACAACACCCTTAGGGTGTTTATGCAGATGCCCATGTACCAATTGTCAAGAAAGGCATCATCAAGCGTACCCTGCCTATGGGGCTATACTTTACTTATAAGAGCTATAAAATGTCTAGAAAGACTACATTGAGGCCTTCAGAGCCATATAGACGTCTATTCACTTATAGACTTACTTTATGCCTAAATTGGTATTACTGACCCTCGGTAGAGCCCTTGTGTTCGGGGTGCAGTTACAGGAGCTCAGAAGTCTCAAATATAGCTACAAGAGCCTAGAAGGTTCAAGATACAGTTTGAGATATAGGAGCCAAGTATGCTCAAGAAACAATTACATCTTGCCTACAGGGCTATAGTGTTACTAATCGGGATTGTAGATTGAGGTATACCTACCAGGGCTTATAGGGGCTCAGGTAGGTCATTGTTTGTTATTTGTATCTGCTAGGCTTATAGCGGCCAAGTTTGGTTCTTGTTTGACTGTTTCCTATTTAATTTCTTGTATAACTTTGTTACACCCCGTAAATTCTTGACATGTAGATGGCCTATTCACATGTTGGTTAAGAGTTTTAGAATGCCATACGTGCGAGAAAAGGGCCCGGGGAGAGAC
>JACEIK010001143.1:0-16225 GCA_018107945.1 Datura stramonium
GTCTCGTAGCCTCTTCGTCATAAGTGTGGCGTGCTTCACACCCATGAAAAAGACTCTACTTAACGTGGCTTTCAGACACCCTAGGACACTTCAAACCTATAGCTATGATACCATGTTTGTCACGACCCGAACGTACACCTGGATCGTAAACGCGGGTCAAGGAGCCCTGAGAGACCCCAAGTCGACCCATGGCATGAGCATACATCTAATTGATTCACATAAGCGGAAGACATAACATAAGTAAAATGTAATCATAACATACCAATGGAGATAAGACAATACATAATCCATACATGACGGTTGAATACAATTTATAGTATGAAAAGCCTCTAATCATGAAAAACGGGTTGATGGGACAATACCCCAACTAACCCTAAAATCCTTAAACTTGTAATATAACAATGGTGTCTGAATATATGGCCCTCGAAATATGAGGACTCACCAAATAAGCTGATAGAGAACTCTGAGGAACTACTGAGGAGGGTGAGCCTGAGAGCCAGGTCATTTATCATTAAATGATACAGCATAGAGAGTATGTGGTCAGTACGTGTAATGTACTGAGTATACAAGGTAAGTAAAAAAGATATTTAAAGCATATAAAACTCATAAATGATCATATTGTAAGGCTCAGTTTTCAAAAAATCCATAATACAAACATAATCATAATCATAGGAGATAAGCTTTACTTAACATGACTTGAGCCAAGAATACATAATTATAAACATTCATAAATCATGAGGAATAGTGGGAGATTCTCTTAACTTACATACCCCATATGAGCACACATCAATTCCGACTTGTAAGCCTACTCGGGAGGCCGTTCGAACCTTGCGAAGGGTAGAACCATGAAGGGCGTGATATCACCATGAAAAGGGAAAATTGGGCCGGGGACGATCATAAAGGATGTCCCAACATACCTATGGTGGCACGTAGTTTATGAGATCCGGGGCTTAGCCTGAGCCCCGAACCTCCTCGGTGTTAGATACTATTCCCAAAATATATATAGTGCTCATAGTATAACATGCATGAATTCATGGGCTAGTTAAGTCATGATAGTCATAAACACACTTGTACATACGTGATCTAGCCTGAAACAAGGCCCGTGAGTCGACAAAACATAATTCATGAATCATAAAGTTCATACATACTTGTAGATCATGCATATAGCTTGAAATTCATAAAATCATGATGGGTAATAGATTAAATAATAATTCATGCTGGGCTTATAAATATTTTTAAGGGAAAAGTAGATCATAAATCAATTTATCATGAGTCATGCATAAATAGGCTTAATTCCATAGAAATCAAAGTTGATAACATTATAAGTAATTTAAATCATAAAAGCTAATCAAAAACCCATAGAGTACGATAAGAATCTAAACTCACAAAGCCCATTAATAAATCATTAGATTTTTGTATGATTCTAGTTCAAAACCCAATAAACTTTTGATAGAATGGGCATGGGTGTGAAAGAAACACCCATTGATAGCCTTACATACCTGGAAACAACTGATTCTTAATCTCCCTTTAATGCCCAAGAAGGAATTGGAAGAATTTGAAGAGAAAATCCTTTAATCACCCTTGATCACCCCTCTATACTCTTGCAAGCATGAATAAAGACTTAGAATAAATTATCCCTCTAAAAACCCACCTTTCATAAGCTAAAATGACGTAGTTTATGGCCTTGTAGCATGAAAAAATTGAAAATTCCCTTAATAAATCTATTGTGAAAACTATCCAAATCGGTCCAACGGGTGGCACCAATGGGTCGTTGGAAGGAATGACGACCCGTCGTATGGCCCGTCGTTAGCACTGCTGAGACTTTCCTCCAGAACAGAACCACTAACAGAACCAATGGGTCATTACATAGACCGTTGTTTCCTCTTGAACTTTAACACCCCATCCTTTAACGGGCCTCACCACGACTCATTGCACCAATCAACAAGTCATTGTTTCCTTCCATCAAAGCCACTGGAAATTTCACTCCTCAATCAATGACTACATATAATGATTCGTGGTAACTCATGATGGGTCATGGTGTTACCCATTGTTTCCAAACCACCAACACTCCTCATCACCACGACTGCATACAACGACCCCGTGGCTTGATACCACGAGTCGTTACATGGCCCGTTCAGTGCTATTTTCCCAATTTCAGCAGATTTCAACTTTTTAATGTCGGGTTTATTCTTAAGCACTTTCGGGGTATTACAGACGACTTGTTGAGTGACCTCACGATTCTTTGAGTTACTTGTCACTGACTTTCAAGGTTGTACTATTTTCTGCTTCAGTTTCCACGACTGGTCTTGACGAGTCGTTCAGTGAGGTGACGACTCATCCTGTGCTTTTTGGCACAAAAATCTAAGGTTAAGAATTTTGAATCCAGCATTATATTTATCATCCTAATCACCTGCACATATCAACACACGTATAAATTATACTAATATTACAATTTCATCTTAGGTTGCCTCCCAAGAAGCTCCTGATTTAATGTTGCGGCACGATGCGGCTATCTTGATTACTTAGACTTCACCAAGATACCTCCATGGGATACCTCCCATACAGAACCTCATTTAATGTCGCAGCACGACGCAAGTCCCCGGGTTACTCAGACTTCACCAGAGCCCAACGGTCTACCAATTTAATTTCTTCACTCTTCCCTAGATATGCTTTCACTTCTTGGTCATTCACCTTGAACCGTTTCCTTCATGATTTTCCAATTTAATTTCCCCATAGGAGAGTACTTTGACCACTTGAAATGGTCCTAACAATTTGTACTTAAACTTATCAGGAAAAAAACGTAGCCTAGAATTTAATAGCAATATCATATCTCCAGGGTTGAACTCTCGTTGCTCAATCTTCCGGTTATGTTCATCCTCATTTTGTAAATTTCTAAACATTTATAGGCTTTCAAATGAAACTCATCTATCTCATTCATCTGATCAAGTGTCAAGTTCGTAGCATCACTAAAATTTAGATTTAGCTTCTGGAGCACCCTCATAGCTTTGTGCTCATATTCGATCGGAAGATGACATGCTTTACCATACACAAGCTGATAAGGGGACATACCTATAGGGGACTTGAATGCAGTCCGATAAGCCCAAAATGCATCATCCAACTTCCTATACCAATCTATCTAGTTAGTATTTACAGTCTTTGCTAAGATGGTTTTTATCTCCCGGTTGGAGACTTCAACTTTCCCACTAGATTTCGGATGAAAAGATGTTGCCACCCTGTGTTTCACCCCATCTTTCTCAAGCAAAGTCCGAAACAACCGGTTGTAGAAGTGCAAACTCCCATCACTAATGATGGGTCTAGGAGTCCCGAATCTAGAAAAAATATTCCTCTTCAAGAATGTTGTGACACTCTTACCTTCATTGTTTGGAAGCGCAATTTCCTCCACCCACTTAGAAACATAGTCCATAGCTACAAGTATGTACTTCATCCTATTTGAGCTCACAAACAGGCCAATGATGTCAATGCCCCAAACATCAAAATGCTCAATGATAACGATGGGAGTAAGAGGGAGCTCATTCCTCACTTATATGCCTCCTTGCCTTTGGCAAGCATCACATGCCTTTGCAAAATCATGTGCATCTTGGTGAATGGTCGGCCAATAGTACCCACATTACAGAATTTTGTGGGATGTGCCAATCCCTCTTTTATGGCCACAAACAGGGGATGAGTCACAAGCCTCCAATTTGCTCAACATTTCAACCTGGGGCACACATCTCCGAATTACCCCATCAGCACATATGCGGAATAAGTAAGTCGACATCCGAAACACATAAAAGACCCTAGTACCGAAGGATACCATCTCCACCTTAGGAGAAGACCTCCACCTTCTGACTTTGAACAGCTTCCTTCAACTTTACTAAAATTGGGTCCTCATCTTGTTTAGCTTTCACATCAGTCACCAAGGACTATTCTGATTCGTTTTGCACAACAACACTGCAATCAGTCGAGTCGACCAAGCTAACTCCCAACCTTGCGAGTCGATGTACATATTTTACTAGCTCCTTATTCCCCTAATCCACATGGGACACACTCTCCATAGAGAGTCTACTAAGTGCGTCGGCTACAACATTAGCCTTACCAAGATGGTAAAGGACACTCATATCGTAGTCCTTGAGTAGGTCAAACCACATCATTTGCCAATGATTCAGGTCTTTCGGCGTGAACACATATGGTATGCTCTTATTGTCCATAAATACATCAACGTGAACCCCATACAAATAGTGTCTCCATATTTTCAATGCGAACACCACCGCGGCTAATTCAACCTCATGGGTCGGGTAATTCTTCTCATGGAGTTTCAACTATCTAGAGGAATATGCTATCACTTTCCCACGCTTCATGAATATGCACCCAAGTTCGAACCTTGAAGCATCACAATACGATACGAACACATTGGTACACTCCGGTAGTGTTAAACCACTGTTGATGTATGTCGAGTCTTTAACTCTTGGAAGCTCTTCTCACAAGCCTCCGACCACTGGAATTTCACCTTCTTCTAGGTCAATTTGGTCATGGGCGCTGCAATAGATGAAAAGCCCTCAACAAACCTCCAATAGTAGCAAGCTAAACCCAAGAAACTCCGTATATCTGAAGAATTCACCAGTCTAGGCCAATTCTTCACCGCCTCAACTTTTTGAGAATCTACCTTTACACCGTCACTTGATATCACATGGCCCAAAAATGCCTACGAGTTCAACCAAAATTCACACTTGCTGACTTTGGCATATAATTGATGATACTTGATTGGTTACAGCACTATTCTCAAATGAGCGGCATGCATCTCCTCTCTTCGAGACTATATAAAGATGTCATTAATGAACAAGATCATGAGCATGTCCAGGTATGGCTTGAACATCCTGTTCATCTGGTCCATAAAAAGTGCATGAGCATTCGTTAGTCCAAAAGACATTACTACAAACTCATAATGACCATACTGCGTCCTAAAGGCTGCCTTCGGGATGTCACTCTCTCGAACCCTGGGCTGGTGATACCCGGACCTGAGATTTATATTTGAGAAGCATTTGGCACCTTGAAGCTTGTCAAATAAATCATCAATCCTGGGTAAGGTATACCTGTTCTTGACGGTGACTTTGTTCAATTGCCAATAATCGATACACATGATAAGAGAACCATCCTTCTTTTGAACAAATAAGACTGTTGCACCCTATTGAGACTTGCTCGGTCTAATGAAACCCTTATTTAACAAGTCCTTCAACTCTTCCTTCAACTCCTTTAGATTGGCTAGAGCCATTCTGTAGGGAGAAATAGATATAGGCTGCATGTCGGGAAGGAGGTCAATACAAAAATCAATTTCCCTCTCGAGAGGGGTACATGGTAAATCATCCGAAAATACTTTTGGGTACTCATGCACTATGGGAACAAACTGGATAGTCGGGGTCTTGGACTGAACATCCTTAACTCTAACTAGATTATACATACAACTCTTGTAAATCATCTTCCTAGCCTTAAGATAGGAAATAAAATGACCTACACGCACGGCCTAACTACCCTTCCACTCTAATACTGACTCACCCGATAAGCGGGACTCCATCGCATGGGTTCTACAATTAACAGAAGCATAACATGCATAAACCAATCCATGCCAAGAATAATATTAAAGTTAGTCATGGCTAACTCTACAAGGTCTGCGGATGTGATTTTATGCCATTAGTGATCGGGCATCTTCTATACACCCGCCTAGCTACAACCGAATGACCAACAGGAGTGGAAACTGAAAATGGTTCTGACAGAGTCTCGGGAGTAACTCCAAATCTACTAGCAATATAAGGTGTCACAAAAGACAAGGTGGCCCCTAGATCTAGAAAAGCATAGGCATTAAGATGAAACACTCATAACATACCAATTACCACATCTGGTGAAGTCTCCTTCTCCTGACAAGTCGCAAGGGCATAGAACATGTTCTAGCACTGACCACCGGGTGAACTAGTCGAGGCACCCTGCTGAGAGGGACATGCTGCTAGAGCGGCTGAATTAGCGGCTGGCATACGGGATCAGCCGCCCCGTGATCTGGACAAAGGGAAATCCCTGAGTCTGTTTACGAGTTTGATATACCCGAAACAAGCATCTAAGACAACTAGGCACCTCTCTAGGTGATTCTTGCCGCACCTCGCACAAGCTGGGAAAGTGTGCTCTATCTACATGCTACCTTGGCCTCTCGAATCTGACGCCCTGCTCCTCTGATCCCTCATGGCCTTGATGGTGTGCTAGCTGATGATGGGGCTAGATCAAACACCTGTGATGAGACTGTTAGCGCTGTCCACCCCCCTCCCCCAATCTAGCTTGAGAAATCCCATAATTGTCTGTTTTGGCCCTCTTGGCCTCTCTCTACCTCTGATATACTGACTCCATCTGCTAGGCATGCAACACTATGCGGGGAAAATCTATATCCTGAAGCAGTATGGAGATCCTACAATCCTTATCAAGGTAGTCCACCACTCCATGCACAAATCGGCTCACTCGAGCCCTCTGGTCTGCCACTAACTCTGGTGCGTACTTGGATAAGCGAGTGAACTCCAAAGTGTACTCCTGAACTAACATATCACCCTACTTCAGATTTACAAACTCGACCGCCTTTAGTTCCCTCATCTCATGAGGGAAGAACTAATCCAGAAAGGCCGCAAGAAACTCTTCCCAACCTATAGGGCCTGCCCTCATTACTCTACCATCTCTCCATTGCATTAACCATATATGTGCCACCCCTTTCAACTGATTGGAGGCCAAATACCCGCACTCTCCATTTGTCACCCCCATGACCTGGGTGATCATTAGAATCTCGTCGATGAATTCCTGCAGGTCCTCATCTACCTTAGACCCGAGGAACTCCGGCGGGTTCATTCTCAAGAAGTCTCTTACTAGAGCCTCCGCTGTATTGCCATTTTGAGGTACATGCGCAACAACCTATTGATTGACCTAAGCGGTCAAATCCTACGCAAGCACCTGGATAGATGCCTGATATTGGGCGTATTTATACGACCAAACTCCATATTTTCAACCCGTTGTGAGTCTGAATAGGGAGAATATTGATGTATTCGCGCATGTTAGAGTTAATTAAGGGTATTCTTCTTTTTCTTGTTTCAGATTCATAATTGTGTGGTGACTAATTGCAGGTGGAGAAGAAAGTGGCGTAAACTGGAGGAGAAAGCAAAACTTCGAGGGATAATAGGCTAAATTATGGAGGGCGTAAAGAGAGAATGGAAAGTTTCCCCACCGTGTCACACTGAGGATGGTCCGCTTTGAACAACATGCCACATTACATGGGGGAAGAATAAAATTATGACAAATGCGAAGGCACAAACAGTAAGCCCTCGCGATGGATCCGTGGCACGGAGCCTGACCTCCACGGTGGCCTCCGTGCCATGCTGAGAGAATTATTGTTGTACCCGGAGTCCAGTGAGGCCTCGCTATGGCTCCGTGGCACGGAGCTTGAGCTCTGCGATAGCCTCCGTGCACGTTGCCAGTTTATTTCAGGAAATTTTCCACTTGTATAACTAGAACACTTAGGCTTTTATTTTGGTGATCTGAAAATTTATGCACGAACGTGGGAAGCAGGTAGTTGAGCTGAAGAAAATCCTAGGGTTATTTATCTTCTCTTTTCTTCCAAATTTCAATTGTTTGTACGATTACTACTTGTTTGAAGATGGTTAATCAACAAATTAGTGGCTAAATTACCTCCGTCTGAGGTTGAGGCAAATTGCAGAATTGTGTAATTTGTTATTAATTCAACTTAATTCTCTTTTCTAAAGAAAGGTTGTTTTGCTATTCTCTCTTTTCACTGCGTTAATGTTTGTCCATCATTAATGTTCAAATTAGAATCCTTAACCTTAGATTGCTCGTTCTATTGTTTAAATCACATTTTTTTATTTTAATTAGCGTTACATTAACTAGTAATCATTATCAAATTCTCATTCGGTGTTCTCCATATACTTGTATAAAGACGTTGTGACTACTTACGTAAGAAATTTACTGCCACGCTATAGTCCTTGGGGGTTCGATACCTGGCTTAAAAAAGCACTATATAACTTGTACGACCGTGTGCACTTGCGTGTGCGTTGGAGCGCAACAAGTTTTTGGCGTCCTTGCCGGGGACTGGTGTAATTGGTGAATTAAATTTTTTAGTGTTAGTACAAGTTCTATACAAGTATTGACAACTTGATCTTAGCGGTTAATCTTGCAGGTACTAAGTCTTTTCTGAACGCTGGTAAGAGATAAGGAGTTAGTGGATCCATTTTTGGAGCCGGAGAGACAGTTTCATTTGCATAAGAGGGAAGCTCTAGAAAGGAAAATGCAGTTGTTACAGAGGGAAATTCTAGAACAACAACAGCACCCACCAGTGTGACATGCAGAGTTAGTGCCTCAAGTGATGGCTGCAAGACCGGTACCCGAGGTGGCAATCCCGCACGCAAATAATGTTACATCTAGCATACGCAGGCCGGATCCAGGGGGTAGATTTGAGCTAAAACAGAACATGGTACAGTTATTGCATACCAGCGGACAATTCACAGGNTACAGTTATTGCATACCAGCGGACAATTCACAGGTCTCCCTCATGAAGACCCACAGCAGCATCTCCAAAATTTTTTGGAGATCAGTGACACATACATACCTGCTGGAGTATCATAAAATTATGTGAGGCTTACATTGTTTCGATTTTCATTGCTGGGGGAAGATAAGAGGTGGTTAAAGGCTGAACCACCTAATTCTATTACCACATGGGATGATCTGGCAAAGAAGTTCTTAATTAGATTCTTTCCATCATGGAAGAAAGCCAGGCTTAGAAGTCAGATTCTAAGCTTCAAGCAGAGAGACGATTAAAACTTGTATTAGGCCTAGGAGAGGTTCAAGTCGATGTTGAGAGATTGTACTCACCATCATCATTCAAATGATGTGTTGATGCATTCTTTTATTGAAGGCTTGGTTCCTCATACAAAAAAATTTGTTAGATTCCGCAGCTGGGGGACAAGTAGTGGAAAAGACATATGAAGAGTTGTATACTTTATTGAATCGTATTTCACAAGGTAATCCTGAATGGAATGCTGACACAACCCGAGGGGTGGTGAAGAAAGCGGCAGGGGTCTTGGAGGTACATGGACTCACAGCTATTGCTGCACAGATAGCCGCATTGCAGAATTAGATCAACACTCATTTTAGTAGAATGAGCTTGGGTCAGTCACAAGCTCCGGTCAATGCAGTCCAGCAGGTATAGTGTGAAGTTTGTGGTAGCAGTGAGCACTCATCTGATGTATGTGGTGCCAATCCAGATTCAATTTATTTTCATGGCAATTCGCAAAGGGGCAACAATCAGCAGTATGGAAACAATTACTACCCGAATTGGAGGAACCATAAGAATTTTTCCTAGGGTAGTAATAGTCATCAGGGGCAAAGTACAAATCAGGGCTTGCACAGGAACCAAGGGGGTCATCAGAATTTTCAGCCTTAGTTCAGAGGAAATAATGCACCTCCTCAGTCTAGCAACATCGAGGACATGCTGGAGACCATTATAGCTAACCAAGCTCAGATGCAAGTTAACCAAGTAAAATTGACAAATGACATGAAAAACTAGCAGTTAGCCATAAAGGCTTTGTAGTTTCAGTGGGGACAGTTAGTTGGAGCACAGAATACTATACCTCGGGGTCGATTTCCAAGTGATACAGACACAAATCCCAAGCAGGTGAACGCAGTTTCAACTAGAAGTGGATAGCAACCGAGGAAGTTGGAACCCGAAAAGCCACCACAGCAAGCTGAAGCAACAGAACAGGCTGAAGAGAATGAGAATGTGAGGGGGAGTGAAAAGGCAGCAGAGAATGAAAGACCACCACCCCTGTTTCCACAGAGATTGAGAAAGCATAAAGAGGAAGCATGTTTCAAGAAGTTTATGGAAGTGTTGAAACAGGTGCACATTAATCTTTCATTGGTAGGTGTTCTTCAAGGAATTCCTAAGTATGCAAAGTACATAAAGGATATTGTGGCAAACAAGAGTAGACTGACAAAATATTCTATAGTTGTACTTACTGCAGAGTGCACCTCTTGAATACAAAATAGATTGCCTACAAATCTCAAAGATTCGGGAAGTTTTACTATCTAGATTACTATTGGGCAGTAAATTCGAGCTCATGGTTTGTGTGATTTGGGAGCGAGTATCAACTTAATTCCTACATTTGTATTTAAGAAGTTGGGGTTGGATAGTCCCAGACCCACTACAGTAATCTTTCAGCTAGCCGATCGTTCATTGGCAAGGCCAGATGGAATTGTGGAGGATGTGCTAGTGCAAGTGGGCTCCCTTATTTTCCCAGTGGATTTCATAATTCTTGAGTTTGAGCTAGATTCGGAAGTCCCATTTATTTTGGGACGTCCCTTTTTGGCAACTGGGCGAGCTTTGATCGATGTAGCTGCTAGGAAGCTAACCATGAGAGCCCATGATAAGGTAGAAGTATTTGATGTCTACAAGTCTATGAAGATACCTGCCATCTATGAAGAGTTATCAGCCATCACTATTGTGGATCAAGAGTCAACACTTCAGCTTATTGGCCCAAAGGATACCTTGGAGCGAGCATTGGTGGGACATGGTCAGTCAGGGGATGGTGCAACATATGAAATGGTGCAAACTCTTAATGAGGCAAAAATGTTATTTCGAAAGCAGGAGTTTGAGCCTTTGCAGCGGTCCTTAGAACCATCACCAAAGCCATCAATAGAGGAGGCACCTAAATTGGAGCTGAAAACATTGCCTCCACACCTCTAGCATGTATTTTTTGGAGAAGATGACACATTGTCGTTCAATATTTCAGCAGAACTAAAAGAATCACAGGTGCTAGATGCGTTAGTGATCTTGAGGAGGTGAAAGAGAGCTATGGGATGGCATATGTCAGACATCAGGGGAATCAGTCTAGCTTTCTGCATGCACAAGATATTGATGGAGGAAGGATCTAAGCCAACTGTACAACATCTTCGGAGGCTGAACCCGATGATGAAAGATGTAGTCAGGAAAGAAGTGATTAAGTGGCTAGATGCAGGAGTGGTGTATCCGATCTTTGACAACGAGTGGGTCATCCCGATTTAGTGTGTTCCAAAGAAAGAGGGAATGACAGTTGTCACTAATGAGAAGAACGAGCTAATTCCCACACGAACAATCACGGGTTGGAGCATTTGCATGGATTATATGAAACTAAATGAGACCACTCGTAAAGATCACTATCCCATACCATTCATCGATCAAATGTTTGATCGACTAGCAGGACAGGAGTATAATTGCTTTCTGGATGGTTATTCTGGCTATAATCAAATTTCTATAGCCCCTGAAGATTAGGAGAAAACCAAATTCACATGTCCCTATGGGACATATGCTTTCAAGCAGATGCCCTTTGGATTATGCAATGCACCAGCCACCTTCCAACGATGCATGATGGCAATATGTCATGATATGGTGGAAGACTATGTTGAGGTATTTATGGATGATTTTTCTATTTTTGGTAACTCGTTTGCGGTGTGTTTGAAGAATTTAGATAGGGTTTTAGCCAGGTGTGAAGACTAAAACTTGGTGCTCAATTGGGAGAAGTGTCACTTTCTAGTCAAGGAGGGCATTTTTCTTGGCCATAAGGTGTCGCAGAAAGGTTTGGAGGTTGATCGTGCAAAGGTAGAGGTGATCGAGAAGCTACCACCACCAGTATCGGTTAAGGGTGTCTGTAGTTTCTTAGGGCATGTTGGCTTTTACAAAAGGTTCATTCAGAATTTCTCAAAGATTTCCAAACCAATATGTCGATTGTTAGAAAAAGATGTGAAGTTTGAGTTTAATAATGAGTCTGTGAAAGCATTTGAGGAGCTAAAGAAAAAGCTGGTGGAATCTCCCATTCTCATTGCTCCTGACTGGGAACACCCCTTCAAGCAGATGTGTGATGCTAGTGATGTTGCTGTGGGGGCGGTATTGGGGCAGTGAAGGAAAAAGATTTTTCATTGCATCTACTACGCAAGCAAAAGGCTAGATGCCGTGAAGGTAAACTACACAGTCACCGAGAAGGAGATGCTGGCACTTGTTTATGCATTTGACAAGTTCAGATCCTATCTAGTTGGGTCAAAAATGGTGGTACACACGGATCATGCTGCAATTCGATACTTATTTGGAAAGAAAGATGCAAAGCCTAGGTCAATCATGTGGATATTATTGCTGCAAGAGTTTGACTTGGAGATCCGAGACAGGAAGGGGAGTGAAAATCAGGTTTCAGATCACCTGTCATGATTAGAGAATTGGTCACATGTGAAGGAGGGTGAGCGCATCCGAGAAGAGTTCCCTGATGAACAACTCTTGGCGTTGAAGGAGGCAGAACTCCCATGGATGTAGATATAGTAAACCTGATAGTAAGTGGATTATCCCCACCAGAGACAACTGCTCAACAAAGAAAGAAGCTGAAGCATGAGNTGTGGGATGAGCCGTATTTATTCAAGCAAGGACCAGATCAAATAATGAGGCGGTGCATTCCAGAGAGTCAGATAGGTGAGGTGTTGAGAAGCTGTCATTCGTCACCGTATGGAGGATATCATGGAGGAGAGCGTACCGCTCACAAAGTACTCCAATCCGGTTTCTTTGGGCCAACATTATTCAAGGATGCTGCAGCTTATGTCAAGGCCTATGATCAATGTCAAAGAACGGGTACAATCAGCAGGAAACATGCTATACCATTGCATAACATCTTGGAAGTTGACGTATTTGATGTGTGGGGGATAGACTTTATGGGGCCTTTTCCACCATCATTTGGTAATCAGTACATTCTGGTAGCCGTGGATTACGTTTCTAAATGGGTTGAGGCAGCGTCTTTTCCCAAGAATGATAACAAGGTGGTGGCTATATTTGTAAAAAAGCATATTTTTACCAGATTTGGAACTCCACGAGCAATTATCAGTGATGGAGGTTAACACTTTGTAAATGCCTGGTACCAAAATTTGTTGGCTAAATACGGGGTGCGGCATAAAGTTGCTACAACATATCACCCCCAAACTAGCGGGCATGTAGAAGTGTTGAACCGAGAAATCAAGCAAATTTTGCAGAAAACAGTGAATGCTCAACGTAGAGATTGGGCAAGCAAATTAGATGATGCGTTGTGGGCGTATCGAACTGCGTACAAGACTCCAGTTGGGAATTCACCGTATCGTTTAATTTACAGGAAGGCGTGTCATATACCTGTAGAGCTTGAACATCAAGCCTATTGGGCTGTGCGGAAGCTGAACATGGATCCCGAGTTTGTAGGGAAAAACGGTTGCTGCAATTTAGTGAGTTGGATGAGTTTCAGTGGCACGCATATGAGAGTGCAAAATTGTACAAGGAAAAAACAAAGAGGTAGCATGACAAGCATATAGTTCATCGAATTACTATTCAACTCCAGGTTGATGGTTTTCCTGGGAAAACTACGCTCTATGTGGTCTGGACCATTTGAGGTTGTAAGGATGACCTCGTACGGGGCTGTTGAATTGTGGCAAGAAGATAAAAGTGCCACATTTTAAATAAATGGTCAGCGGTGTAAACACTACTGGGGTGAAGGCGTGAATCGAGAAGACGTCTATCACCTTAGCGGATGAATGAAGATGAGAGGCGTCGTGTCGCGACGGTAAATAAGGCGCTGCACGGGAGACAACTCGTGAATGTAATGTAATAGTTAGAAATTATTGAGACAAAAAAAGCTCATTCCATGACAAAAACTACGGCGCTAGGTGGGAGGCAACCCACTATTTTCTGATTAATGGGTATTTGTGGATGATTTACAGGAGGTACGGAGACCAAACAAAATTGCGGGAGTGCAAGACAAGGTAAGATGTTGAGAAAATAAGGACAATATATAGTGAGCCTGCGCGTTGGCTCCGTGGCACGGAGCCTGAGCTCCTCGATGGCCTCTGTGCCACGTTGAGGTCATGTGCAGGGTTCCCAAAGTCCAGTGAGCCTGCGCGTTGGATCCGTGGCACGGAGCCTAAGCTCCGCGATAGCCTCCGTGCCACGTTGCCCTTATAATGTCGGCAGGTTCATTTTAAGAATCAGGTCGACCCGACCAAAACCCCTTACTTTTAAACCCAAAAATCAGCAATTACCCTCATTTTTTCAAAGACCTCCCCAACAAAACCCTCATTCCCCCTTCTCCCTTGAGCGTGCCACGGCTGAGCTTCCACAAATCTTCCTCCCTCCGTCACAACTAAGTTTAACAGGTATGTTTAAGGTTTGTTTTTCCATTTTCATGCAAAATTTCTTAGCATGAACTATGGGAAGACAAAATTCCGCCCTAGGTCATTGGAACTTGTTTTAACCAAGTTTTTTTGGGTAAATAATGCAATTAGGATAATATTTGATTTGTAAACACAATAATTGCATGATTATTGTTGTATTTCATATGTATATAAATGTTAGGGCTGCTCGTTGAGATGAATGAAGAGGAAGAAGATAGAAAAATCAGAAAATGGTCCATTAATTCTTGTATACTTAGAATGGGCATTAGAATTTGTGTAGAGGATGGTTGCAATGATGATCTTTGTGAATGGGGGAATGAAAATCCCAAAGGCTAGTGTTCATCAGGGTGAGTTATCAACTGCTTTAAGTCTCAGTCAAGCAACGTTAATTTCATGGACTTGCTAGACTAATGAACATGAGAAGTTAATTGTACGAAATCTGAGTAGTACAAGAAAATTGCCCTGTCAAATGTTACTGATGTAATGCGCCCTGTTGGTAGTTGCTAGATAATATTGTGTTCATCTTATCTTGTCAAATTTGTGAGTCACATCAATTTTGGGAGTATCGAGCATGGAAGTGTGAAGAAGGGGAAGTCTGATTACCCGAATGACTATGACTCGTGAAACAATGCTAGAAACTAAGTGTGGGGTGACAAACTGAAGCCCGACCTTAGTATTAGCTAGCCCTGTTGTTACTGACAGTGCTTTTGTATGTTTTTGTTGAACACGAAATATGTCAGCTCGACAAGATAAGGGAAAAGGTGTTCCAACTTATGGCATGGGGAGAAAAACATACAGAGTGGGCTCAGCTGTTCCAGGAGCCCCACCAGTTCCCAAGGGCCAGAGAAGACAGTTTGGCACTAGATGGGTGGTGGAGGAAGGAAAAAAGTGGTATGGAAAGCATAAGGAGTCGAAGTATTTCCCTGAAGAGCAAATTGAGAGGGAACCTTTGGCACAAGAATTCCCCTGGATACTACACAGGATACACGCCTTGGGTATGGACTTCATCTTTGATGCACCCAAGGAGTGTAATTTACACATGGTGAGGGAATTCTACGTGAATTGGGACCCTACTCTACATAGCCACACCATCAAGATTCGGGGGCAGGTGGTAACTTTGGAAGCACAGCATCTAAATGCCATCATGGGGACACCTGACACAAATCCACATCCTCTCCGCCAGCTAAACATCACCCCACCATATGCTGATATACGACACACATTATGTGGACAAAGATCAATAGCCAAGTCGATTCTTTTTTCATAAGGAGAAAGGGTACCACCAAACATTGCCATATTCACAGATGAACAGGGAAGCCAGAATTTGGTTGAAGATTGTTTGCACTTGCCTCATTCCTAGGGTGCATATGACTAATGTCACCCGCGACAGAGTTTGTCTGGTATACGCTCTGATGAAAGGCATGGAAATTAATGTTGGGCTGTGATCATATCAGCCATGAAAAAGGTCAGACTGCATCAGGGCAACAGGTATAGATTTGGTGGTCTACTCACTACTTACCTCAGGAGCCATGACATTGAAGAAGAGGCTCTGCACTATTGACCTCTGTTCGACCGCCGTGCTTTAGACGTGACAAATACTAAGGCACCAGACACCACATATGGCCCTGTTCTCACATTAGCAGAGCGACATGCTCGTGATGATTGCTATGCTGCTAGGATGTTTGGACTGCAGATGCTACAGCTACGGATAGGTGGACGGCCAGTAATAGAGGATGAATAGTGGCAGGTGTATATGGATTACCCAATGAATGAGCATGCTCGAGCCATGTGCAGGATTGGGCCAACATTTGTTGAGCCGGTGGAAGATGATGTATCCATTGATGAGGAGACACACCGTGAAGACTCAGACATTGAGTCGGATGAAGATGAAGGAGAAGACTCAGACCTCGGTGATGAGGCATTGGCACCAGATGAAGAAATTGAACCAATTGATTGATCAGGGAGTTTTCACCACCCTAACTTTGTTCTT
>JACEIK010001143.1:16424-78705 GCA_018107945.1 Datura stramonium
AGCGAAGTTAGTCGCGTTAGGAAATAGACAATAAACCCATCATTATTGGGATAAAGCATTTCACTCGGTTAGATGCTAGACTTCATGAAACATGCATTTGGATAAGCAAATGGTTGAATTTGAGCGGATCAAATAGGTCTGAATGTTGAAATCTGAATTGCCGAATTTTAGGCTTAATTGTGCTTGAGACTAAATATGGATGAAATCATGAAAGGAGATAAGCTAACCAAAAGTTACCCTCTTTGCCATGTATGGTGAGAACTAGTTGTATTTCATGCAAGCTAACGTCTAGAATTTGCCTTGTGTGTACAAAAAGTCAGAAATGACATTAAGCTTAGAGGACATGATTAAGGCACTTCTTTATGAACTGAGATAGTTTACCCATTTTATTCAGTGTTCCTAACCTTAACAATTTCCCCTAGTGAGCCAGTTTGAGCCTTTAAGCCTAATTTTTTTTGAAACAACCGCACTAAGAAACCTTACCCCATTTTTTCAAATAGCCTCAATGTCGCTTTGATCCCAATAGATCCCAATGCACTTTATAAAGGCAACATGAAAAAGGGGAAAGAAAGAGTGTGAGTGCTCCATATGTAATCATAAGCTATATATATACAAGTGCTAATAAATATATATAGACACTTGTGTACATATAGTCCGTTGATGAGTTCAGTCAAGGGTACAAAAGTCGGTGCATCTAGGAAGATAATTTGTGAGGAATTGAAGTGAATGGCGAAAGAAGTACGTTGCCAAAAAGAAATATTGTGGAATTTTCTTAAAGTGCAGAGGTATATGAGTCACTATAGACCAAATAATCCGACCTGTCACTTAACCGACATTATAAGCTGGAAAAAGTCCTTTTGATCCTATAAGTGATGCGATGATCGATTGAGTAGTACACTAAGGGCAAACTCATGATGCATTAGATTTGCTTTGAATAATCTTTGGAGTGTGAGTGATTCAGTGCATAATGTGCGTAAGTATGATTATCTCGGTTTCATGGAAATAGAACCGGTGTACATCAGTGAGGGCATAGGCTAGGGGACTTTTGGTTAAGCTAATTCTATTATGATTCAGACATGTTGGCCAGATTTTCAGTTAAAGAGTTAATCGTTAGGCCTATATGATTTTTCTCAATAGATTAATGAATAGACCTTGCTTGATTAATGTTACACCATGATTAAAGTGTTTAGCACAACTAGATGTGAGTTACTTTGGCCCCATAATGATGGTAAAGTAGTTGCAAGCATGTCGAGGATACTGAAAGCTTGTCCGAGGACGGACAAGGGTATAAGTGTGGGGTAGTGATATTGGGCGTATTTATACGACCAAACTCCATATTTTCAACCCGTTGTGAGTCTGAATAGGGAGAATATTGATGTATTAGCGCATGTTAGAGTTCATTAAGGTTATTCTTCTTTTTATTGTTTCGGATTAATAATTGTGTGGTGACTAATTGCAAGTGGAGAAGAAAGTGGCGTAAACTCGAGGAGCAAGCCAAACTCCGAGGGATAATAGGCTAAATTATGGAGGGCGTAAAGAGAGAATGGAAAGTTCCCCCACCGTGTCACGCTAAGGATGGTCCTCATCGAACAACGTGCCACATTACATGGGGGGAGACTAAAGTTATGACAAATGCGAAGGCACAAAACAATAAGCCCTTGTGATGGCTCCGTGACCTCCGCGATGGCCTCCGTGCCACGTTTAGGGAATTATTGTTGTACCCAGATTCCAATGAGGCCTCGCGATGGCTCCGTGGCATGGAGCTTGAGCTCCGCGATAGCCTCCGTGTCACGTTGCAAATTTCTTTCGATAAATTTTCCACTTGTATAAATATAACACTTAGGCTTTTATTTTGGTGATCTGACAATTTATGCACGAACGTGGGAGGCAGGCAGTTGAGCTGAAGAAAATCCTAGGGTTATTTCTCTTCTCTTTTCTTCCAAATTTCAATTGTTTGTATGATTACTACTTGTTTGAAGATGGTTAATCAACAAATGAGTGGCTAAATTACCTCCGTCTGAGGTTGAGGCAAATTGAAGAATTGTGTAATTTGTTATTAATTCAACTTAATTCTCTTCTCTTAAGAAAGGTTGTTCTACTATTCTCGCTTTTCATTGCGTTAATGTTTGGCCATCATTAATGTACAAATTAGAATCCTAATTTTGTTTCTAAGAGGAAAATTATTAGGATAGATGTGGAGTAGGGGAATATGTTCTTGTCTTTGTTGTGGAATAAAGGTATGATTCACGTGCAGGATAGAAATATACTTGTAACATAATATTCTGTTACATAGGGAAACTATTGTGATTCGTTAGAAGATGAGCTCTTGCATCATAGAAATGTGTTGTGTGAGGCTCATAATTCTATCGTTGGCTAGAGGTTCGAAATACCCGAGCAATAGGTTATCAATCCCCGACCATCAACCTAAGAGAAGGGTTAGCTGAAATGTAATACACATTATACATACCTGCATGTTTTTCCTTAACCTTAAATTGCTCGTGCTATTGTTTAAATCACATTTTTTTAATTTCAATTAGCGTTATATTAACTAGTAATCATTAACAAATTCTCATTCGGTGTTCTCCAGATGTTGTGACTACTTACGTAAGGAATTTACTGCCACACTACAGTCCTTGTGGGTTCAATACCTAGCTTGAAAAAAAGCCACTATATTACTTGTATGACCACATGCACTTGTGTGTGCGTTGGAGCGCAACACTGCCCAAAACTCAGCATGGGCAACTGGCTCTAGTGCCTGGTGCTCCTGAACTGGTGGGGCTTGCTGGTGGCCATTACAGTTGCCATCCTCGTGGCCTCCACCATTTCCATTTCTCCTACCATTTATTCTTCGAGGAGCCATGATTCTGCAATCGTGAATAGCACGAATTAGAAGGATATAAAGAATTTTCATCGCACAACATAGATCATAAAAGAAGGGAACATTTCCTAAACATCTCGTAGCCTCTTCGTCATAATTGTGGCGTGCTTCACACTCATGAAAAAGACTTCACTTAATGCGGCTTTAAGACACCCTAGAACACGTAAAACCTTTGGCTCTGATACCAAGTTTTTCATGATCCGAACGTAGACCCGGATCGTAACACGGGACAAGGAGCTCCAAGAGACTCCAAGTCGACCCATGGCATAAACATTCATCTCACTTCATATCACTTAGAGCGGAATACTGAATATACGACATAGTGGAAACATAAATGTAATATAACATATCATGATAAGTGGAACATACTAAGATACATAACAGCTGAGTAATATAATTAGTCTGAAAGCCTCTATCATATTAAAGGGGTTGATGGGACAACATCCCCAACTAACCCGACAAAACAGAAAAAAAAATGAACATCAATGTCAGAACATATGGCCCTCGGAAAATGAGGACTCACCAAAAAGCTACATGCAATACTCTAAAATCGACAACTGATGGGGTGGAGCCTGAGGGTCAGGTCCTGTATGATGAAACAATACAACATAAAGTATGCGGTCAGTACATGGAATCTACCAAGTATTCAAGGTAAGTAAATCGGATATTTAAATATATAAAAGTTGATAAATGATCATAAGAGTAGGAAAACATGCCCATAACATAATTAGCATACGATAACATAAGGCTCAAGGTTATCAAAACATTCGTAATACAATTGTATTCATAATCATAATAGAAAAGCTTTATTGAACATGACTTGAGCCAATATACATAATCATAAGCATGCATAAATCATGAGGAACAATGGGAGATTCTTATAACCGACATACCCCATATAAGCACACATAGAGCCCCACCTGTAACCCTAGTCGGGAGGGTGTTCGTACCTTTCAAGGAAGAGTGTAAGATCAGATTACCCAGGTATGTATGGTTGTGAATGAGAGTTCCACTTCACTTTCCTGCCCCAATTCCTCTTTTTGTTCATGAATTAAAGTATTAAGTTAAATTTGACTATACTATGGGGATTTAAGCCCAAATTCATAGAATTCTTTTTGATTTGATTATGGGTAAATTCCCTACATGTTCTAAATGTTGTTTTAAGTTCTATGGGTAGATTTTATATCTAACTTGATTATTTATTTTATGGTTTCATATCACGATCAATCTATGCCCAATTATGCAAAGTTTCTTGAAAAGTCAAGTTATGATTCTATTATGATTTTGATCTTACTAAGACTAATTTAGGAGTTATGATTCATGTTATGATTTCTCTTCAAGTACTTTTCATGGATTCATGAATATCAAGTATTAGCATTTTCACAAGTATGCATATTCTTCATGATTTATGAATTTATGACCCTTGGCCGACTCACGTGCCCTATTCATGGCTAATAATGTATTTCAAGTATGATCAAGTATGTTATGATTTATTTCGACATGAACTTCATGAATGATTTCACAATTATGATATGAGACTCATGTGCATATTTTTGCGAGTAGTGTCTAGCACCGAGTAGACTCGACATTTAGGTAAACCCGGTGATCTCAAAACTACGTGTCACCGTAGGTATATACATATGTTCATAGATCCCTTGTGATATCACATCATGCACATCCCTTGCCTGGTAAGCCTGGGACAACTCTGCCTATTTGAGCGAAAAGTTGGGGCATCATGTAAGCTCTATGATGATTGTGTCGGTTAAGAAGAGTCCTCCCATTGTTCCTCATAATTTATGTATGGATATATTTATGTTATTTGGATCAATCTATGTTTTATAAGGTTTCTCTTATGACAATGATTATGATTAGATTATGAATGGCATAAAAACCTTGAGCCCTTATGTTTATATTATGATATTTACTTCATCATCATGTTGTCCTACAATTATGAACTCTTATATATTTTTAACAGTCCATTTTTATGTATTTTGCACACTCAGTACATTCCAAGTACCAACTGCATACTCTATGTTATATTATTTCATGATACATGTTTGAGGGATAAGTCTCATCCACATCGTTACTCCTGTTATCCTCTCAGACCTATTTTAGCCAGCGTTGGTGAGTCCTCATCCTTCGAGGACATTCAGATATCCATTATTATGCTATTTTAGTTAAATACTTTGTCGAGCTAGTTGGGGATGTTGTCCTATCTGCTCATCAGTTATGTTAGAGGCTTTTATGACAATATGTAGAAAATCAACTTGTCATTGTTGGCTCTGTTTTAGTTTTATATGTATGCAGACTTCCTCTTAGGAATGCTTTATTATTTAAGTTTTCTCTTGTTGTATATTCTTAGCTACTATGTTCATTCCTTGTCCCATGTCTCTATCCGGGTCTATGTTCGAGTCGTTACACCTAGAGTACAGAAGTACCAGTATAGAAGTGGGAGATGATCATCATGGATTTTGTGATAGGTCTACCTCACTCATTTCGAAAGCATTATTTGATTTGGATGATTATGAACCGACCCACCAAGTCATCACATTTCCTACCTATTAATATGATAGACTCAGTAGAAGATTGTGCCAAGTTATACATTCGGGAGATTGTCCAACTACATGGAACCCCAGTGTCCATCATTTCAGATAGAGGCGCATAGTTCACAACTCACTTTTAGAAGTCCTTCTATAGAGGATTGGGTACTCTTATTAATCTGTGTATAATTTTCCACCTGCAGATAGATGGCCAAGCTAAGTGCATTTTTAGATGCTCGATGATATATTGATAGGATGTATTTTACATTTCAAGGGTAATTGAGATGATCATTTACCTGTATTGAGTTTGCATACAATAATAGCTACCATGCCAGTATTCATGTCACACCC
The DNA here is from genome assembly GCA_018107945.1 of Datura stramonium. Lineage (NCBI taxonomy): Eukaryota > Viridiplantae > Streptophyta > Magnoliopsida > Solanales > Solanaceae > Datura > Datura stramonium. The sequence continues at coordinate 22,194 of JACEIK010001143.1, forward strand.
CAAATTGGGGGAGGGCGCGACTGGCTCCCGATACCTAGTTGACTGAGAAATTTGTTATATAACATCTGTAAATAGAATACTCTGGCCAATAGGGCCACCTATCACAGTTGAATATAGGAAACATAGTGACCGACAAGGTCTCAACCCTATAAGATATTGGAAATATAATGCCGACAAAGCCGCAATAAGACTAAAATAAACTATGAAAGGCAGATGGGGCTACATACTTAACTATACTACATAAGTAAGCCTCTTCCTACCCATGATTGTACAATAGAAATCACACATAAGAAAACTAGATCACAATTCCAGAAAAAATGGATATAAGAGCCTCTATTTGCACCTGCAGCATGAAAGCAAGTCCCCAGGAGAAGGAACATCAGAACAAATGAAATGTATTGGTAAGTATTGCTGAAAGATATAAATGTTCGTAATTCCAATGGTAAGGTACTAGAGATAGGGATAGAAAAAACCTGGAACTCTGTGAGCTGAAACTTGATCACCAGCTAACTCTATAATGCAAATATAACCAATTCATCATACAACTGTAACTATTAAGCTAGTAAACTATCTGGTGATAATATCTAATTTAATTCCATCAAATTGATGTAACCGCACCAGTGGTAACATATGAAAAGTATACATACAACTGATATAATTGCATTGATGGTGGGTCTGTAAGGTGTACGTCAAACAAATATAACCACATCAGTGGTGGATCTATAAATCATTCCATAAGCATATATGGAGCCAATAGGCTCATACTTAGTCTGTCGATATCATACAATGAAAATACGTAATGACTCTAAAACTATAGCATGTGTAGGTCTTAATCATGACTTATGAAACTCTCTCTATGCATATATAATATATGATTTTTCCAAATAGTATGTGAACACATATTGTCAATAGACAAGATAACCTTCAGGAGATATAAATGACATGAGGATCCTATGAACTATGCATTTGATGCTTCAAAGTAAATTTCTGTTATCATAATAACGTATCTAATAGAAGTGAAAAGATTTCCCTTATTATATGTTCCAACATCGTTAGGGGAATTATACAGTATATTCATATACTTGCTTCCATACACACTTACAAGGTAATCATTTTCTAGTTGTTCATTCAAGTTGTCTTATCAACTTCTAAAGTAGGTCTTTAGACATTTTCCTAAGTTACATGAAAATGTGAGAGTAGATAATTAAGCATTCTAGAAAATAGAATACACGTAAGGCATTGTTCATAATATATAACATAAAGGGACCAACTCATAGTGGCCATATCAGGGGTCTCCAAACTAAATTTATATCTATGATATCAATAGTACATTTAATGCCGATTGCTTTGCAACCACAATCTCATACCAATCTCTATGATCCTAACGATTCTATCATATACATCATATCTTAGGAATGACTCTAAATACCACTTTATCACCAGCTAAAAATGTATGTATATAAATTTTAAAATCTTAATTTAGATTCATGCTTAAAGAAGTAAGAGGGGGCTACTTTCCATATGTAATACTCCGAAATTCCCTAAGATCAGATCTAAGAGTTGAAACTGGGAAAATAGGAAAATTCGCACTAGGTCACAGAACGACCCGTCAAGTGACCTGTGAAGTCACTTAACGGATCGTTTAGTGGTCCGTTAGATCTGGAGGAGTTGGTTGTGGAAAAAGACTCATCGGTGGTGATGGGTCGAGGATCGACTCATCACTTGACTTAAATAATCATGGTGTCTCTCATTAGGTGCTAGATGGAGGCAGTGGCAGTGGTTACAACGGAAGAAGGGATGAGTCTTCGTGCACCTGAAAACTTGTCAAGTGGCCCCTGGGGTAGAGAAAGATAAGTAAGGGAATATTTGTCCAGTGTTGAAAATGAGTAGACATAAAGAGTTGTTAAGTGATGTAATGACTCATCCAGTACCTCGTGAAGACTGGCAGTGTGAATTTTCCTGTGTTTTTCCATAGGTATTTTCGTAAAATTCTACGTTTCTAACTTCTAAACTATGTCATTTTTCGTATCAGATGGGACATTTATAAATGTTCCTCCTAGACTAATCCCTCATTCCATCATAAAAAATCCCACTCAAGCTCTTCTTCCTCTTCTCTCTCAAGGCTCAAGGATCACCTAGGGTTTTCTTCAAGGTCTTCAAGATCCAAGCTCTAGTGGGGGATTTCGTCAAGCTATGTATGTGGGACTTCAACAGGGATTTCCTTTCATCCTTGTGCCCCAAATTTATGTTAAAAACTTAATTCCTTTATTTTATAGAAGATCATGCCTTAGGGTTTCAATTTATGCATGAATTCTCACATGTCCTCTAAGGGTTCCAAGACTCTCATAATATGTAGCTATGTGTGGTTATGATAAGGCTCACAAATTCATGATTTATGTATGTGATGCAATAGTAGTATGATATTCTTTAATTTCACCATGAATTGGCATTATTTATGAGATTTGGTCCTTATAAAATATCTACATGATTTTATAATGAATTCGATGCAAAGGTATAAAGTATGGTTTGATCAATGAGTTTCCTAAATCTAGAACATATGATATCTATATAAATGTTAATGTATGACTAGAACCTGTGGGCTTTTGTGAATATGAAACATATACATGCTATTACAATGATTTCAGTATATGTTAAAGTATGACTTGAATCTGTGAATTTTCATAAATCTCGAATACGTGATTTATACTACCATTTTGGGTCTATGATGTTATGAATTTCGAGGATAAAAGCCTAATAATGACCCTTCGGACATTTGGGCCTCTTGTAGTAGAAAGTAGCCTTCATTAGACTCTAATGAATTTAGTATGTTGTGATTAGTTGAACCCTCAGGTCTCTGATTAGCTGAATTAGCCGACATAGATGAATGATATTAGATCGATGTCTTTTATGTGAAAGTATAACTGGGATTCTCAATAGCATAGAATATTTCCCTTAGCTCAATCAGGGATTCTCAGTAGCAAAGAATGTTTCCCTTAGCTCAGTCAGGGATTCTCAATAGCAGAGAATGTTTCCCTTAGCTCAGTCAAGGATTCTCAATAGTGAAGAATGCAGCCCTTAGTTCAGTTAGGGATTCTCAATAGTAGAGAACATCTCCCTCAGTTTACAATTTGTGTTTCAGCTCAGCTCGGTATAGTCTCCAACTTTAGTTCAAATCAGTCTTAGCAGAATTCAGTCTCAATTGCCTCCAGATAGTCAGTACAGTGTATGACATTAGTTACAATTTAATTCAAAGTATATGTACATGACCCTTATCCATCAGTTTGATTATACTTCATTAAATGTTTTCAAATAAAAGTATCATGGCAATATTTATATATCTTAGACTTGGTTATTGCATTTCGGTTCAGTTTTATATTTCAGTGATGTATTCAGTTTACTTCCTCCAAGAATACTCGCATGTTTTAGCTTATTTACGTTTCCCGCATACTCAGTACATTCCAAGTACTAACTTTTCGAGTGTTTGTTAACTACACGCAAGTGCACATGATCGAACAAGTAGTAAAGTGGCTTAAGTAAAGCCAAGTATCGATCCCACAAAGACTTAATTAAGGTACTAATTAACTTAATTGCTAATGAACTATATCTTTCAGAATGCAGACAACAAAATAAATAATATTTTGAGAGTGTAGTTTCCTAATCAATACGAATCTAAGAAAAAATGATAAGGTGAGTCTGAACTATAGTAATGAGCAAGCTGAGGTTGAAACGAACATGCAGGGAAATAATTTATCGATACAATTCAGTTAATCTTTCCTTCGGTTGCTAGTCAAGAATTATTGCCTATGGATTGGAACTTTCGTCTCCTACCCAACTTGAGAATCATGAACCTTTAATCTACATTTCTGTGATAAAAGAATTTAATGTTCTAGCCATACAAAATCGATTCCTTAATTGACTAATAAGACTTTCAGATATATTTCTATTCTGAATGTAAATCAATTCTCAATTTACCAAACTAAGAAGAGATCATATCCTACCAATTCACAACTTTCCAATTTCTTTCCTTTTCAAAATCAAAATTGATTTTTTAGATATACATTAACATTGGCCACACATTAATGCAAGAAGAACGAGAATTGATAGAAAACCATTGAAGAAAAGAATAAAATTGAAATGATCACCATATTCCACCACAATTGTTCTTAACCTCAAGAAGAAGTGAATTTAGCCACTCATTTGTGGATTAAACATCATCAACCGAGGATAAATCATACAAACAATTGGAGATAAAATGTAAAGAGATAGAGAAGAACCCTAGAATTTTCGTCCCCATAACGCCTTCCGTAACTCCACGTTCTTGCTCAACCAAGTCAAAATGTTTAAAAATAAACCTAAGTGTGCTATTTATACTGAGAATTTATCCCGAAATAACAAGCCAACGTGGCACCTGGAGGTATCGCGGAGCACTCCTTTCGTGTCACCTGGGGTATCGTTGACCCCTTTATGGAATTAGGCTCAGCCACTTCCCGCCGTGCCACGGCTGCATCGTGGAGCGCCTAGCCAATGCCACGGTGCACCGCACCTACGCTGGAAATTGATGTTCCTGTGTAATTAGTTCACCCAAGCACGGCTTGCATCGCATGGCATTGCCTCCGTGTCATGGAGGTAACGCGAGCCTTCACTAGAAATTGCCAAAATTAAATCACCCGAGGCGTAATGCCTCCGCGATGGCAGCTGCGTGACACGGCTCCATCGCTGAGCCTCCTTATTTTTTGCCGTTCTTTCCTTGACCTTTTCCACTCCTTGTTTCCAAGTCCATTCCTGATTTTTACCAACATGTATCTTTGCTTCCCAAAATTCCATTTTTACTCCGCAAAACAACACTAATCATGTTGGTTAGTGTAAATTACATTTTAACTAAAAATCACATGAGAATGCTCACATAACGATAGATAAACACGTTGAAATGAAGCATTTGAGTATCACTTGGGCATGCAATTTTGCCCAAGATCACTTACCCCACACATAAAACCTTGTTCGTCCTCGAACAATACTCACACATCTCATGCAATTGACACTCACGCATAGCTACTTTGGCTCTGATAATTCAAGCTGTTATACCGGCCATTTAATATAGCAAATCATCAAGAAAACATGCATGGTCTCATCAATACAATGAAATACACCCCACATTAAGACCTCCTAAACTCAAGAATCAACTCTCGATCTTGGAAAACTCATGCAAATCACATGATCAAGACATCCGACACGAATTTCATTGTTTCGTCAAGCATGTGCCCTCACAACACAAGAGAATTTCATTAGCAATCGTATGATTTCAAAGCATTACATGTAGGGGTATATGAACACGCATTTCGCTCTCTCCCAAAGAATTCACATGCATCATGTCATGAACCTTAGGCTTGCCTCTAGTGTATTACTCCACTAATATAAGGACGCGTGATGTAAGATCACGTAGGACTTAACGGGATTGTAATGTAAGCGAAGGATCGGTAAATACCGGGCTAACCAATAATAGCAACTAGCTTCCTTAAGTGTTTTTCAATACATCCCACCATCATTATGGGGCTTTGTTTCTTCCTTCATCCTCTCATTCTTGAAATTTTTGTTTATTTTGTTCTATTTCCTTAAGAACACTCGACTTAATAACAAAGATTAGTTATACATCTTCATTTTATTTAATTTCAACAAGTGCACCTTTGACCTTTTCTTTAACTTTCACCACTTCCGCTTTTCCTTCCTTTTCACAATTTCACTCCTTACACTGTGGAAAATTGTTTTTTCTTGAGCTAAGAGTTTTGGATCAAATTCACGGCTAATGAAGAGAAGGATTAAGCTCGATTTGTACTCTCTTCAAAGAAAGAAAAAAAAAATTGGCTACAAAGGCTCAATGGGGCTAACTAGGATGCTCAGGGTAGGTACATAATGGAAAACTTTCGGTTTAATCCAAGAAATGCCTACATCCTCTCGTACAATACACATCCTTCATTGCCAGACACACCAAAAGTTCTAGACACTTCACAATAGCATGGAACAATTGAAACCTCACCTCACACTCATTGCTCATGCTCAACTCAAGACATATTCACAGACTCTTCAATCAACTAATTACAAGAATTCAATATTAAGCCTCGATCACACCGAATCAACTTAAGTGGCCTAGGTTTCTCAACATGTTTACACGTTGCATGCTTTCATACGAATCAACCCTTTGCAACTTAATATCATGTACAACACGTAACAAGAATTCCAAATCATGAAGTAGCGACACATTTGGGAAACAAACAAAAGAAAGAAAAATAAAATAAAAAACTACTCTTATCGACTACATTTCCTTAAGACGGTCTTCTATCCATCCATCATAGGGAACGGTCACTATTTACGACTGCCACGAGACTAATCTCTAAAGCACCGAAAAAAAACGTCAAGAAACCCAATCATAAAAATTCAACAAAAATTTCTAGAAATATCAATAATTTCGATAGAAAAATATTTACACAACACAAGAATATTTACACAACCAACCAACCACAGCTCAACACAGCAAACAACATCTTAACATTCATTACAACACCAACTTAATTACGTACACCCCAGCCGTAAAGTCACAAGGTCACATTTTTAACAAAGTAACAAATAATACAAAACATAAACATAAACAAAACAAAGCAACCGGCACCTAACTAATCCTTACCCCCACACGAACACTCGGCCCCCAGTGTTCACATAATTAAACATATCACAAAGGTAGGTGGTGAAACTCCCCCGATCAATCGAAGTATTCAACTTCTTCATCAGTTCATTGCTCGTTCCTTCATATCCGAATCGCCCGCTTCTTCATCTCGACTCAACATCTCGGGAAGTCCTTATGGTGTGTCTCCTCATCGGGGTGGGGACATCATCATCTACGCCTCCACAAAAGCCGGCCCCACTTGGCAGAGCCCTGGGGCATTCTCTAAAGGGTAATCTACAGCTGCCACAGCCTTTATCTTCTATTGCCGGCCTTCCCCGCCAATGCGCAACCGTAGCATCTCGCATCCCGTAGATGCACCCATATACCGATCATTCCAGTATGCCCTCTATGTGAGAACTCGGCCCATGAGCCGGTCGTGCCTTGCCTTGGTGACATCCAAGGCACGCCTATCAATTTATGGGATAACTGTATTCTTCCTCGATATCATGGCCCTCAGAAACGTGGTAAGCAAACCACCGAACCCGTACCGTGCCCTTAATGCAATCGTTTCATGGCGGAAATGATTACCGCCCAACATTTATCTCAAGCCCTTCATCGTGTGGCATACAGCACATGCCCGATCCTCGGTGACATTCGTCATGTGCACCCCTCGGATCAGGCAGGAACACACACCAGCGTATCCTCGGCTTCCCTATTCATTTGAGAGTAGGGCAATGTTTGGATGGCAGCCCTCCATCGTGCTAGCTGAACGGGCTCCACATAGAGTGCTTGATGTCCACACAAGGTGGAGTGATGTTCACTCCAGGAGTACATGGGCTACCGTGTCCCACGCCCCCAATATAGCATTTAGGCGATGGGGCTCAGCAGTGACAACCCGCCCCGATCTTGACGGTGTGAATGCGGAGGGTCGGGCCCGTTGGCCGGGGCTCTTCGAAGATGAAGTTCACTGGCGGTGTCAATCCGGGGTGTACGATCCTCTGGGAATTCTCGTGGCTGCTCCCTTTGGGTATCACTTGCTCCTCCGGGAAGTATTTGGTTTCTTTGTGTTTTGCATACCATTTCTTCCCTTCACCAGTCACCCATCGGGTTCTGTATTGTCGGCGCTGGCCTCGCGGAACCGCTGGTGCTGCTGGAACCGCTGCTCCCACCCAACTCTTTTCTCGTTGGCGCCCGTGTGGACGGGGCCCTTTCCTTTATCTTTGTTCCCGCCCGACATTGTTCCCCGCACATTTACACATACAATCCCAATGTTATTCAAATCATAACTAGCTACAACTAAGGTTGGGTTTAATTGGATCACCCCACACTTAGTCTTTAGCCGCAATTAAAACAACTCTGGCCAAGACATTCATGAGCTTCCAATTCATAAATTCAACATGCTTAGTGCCTTCATATAATTCGATGGAATAATTACTATGTACTACCTGCATCTTCCTACAATGAATAAAAATGTTGCCATCAATTCTATTAAATCATCATAGCACTTAGCCCAATTTTTTCAATAACAACCTATGCAATTCACCAGTTTCGTTTTCCCGAAAATTCCTTGGCTAGTTAACATACTCAACTTTAATCACAACATAATTCACTCCACCCAACATGCACAACCCATTTTTATCACATTTCAAACAAATTTAGTCTTCTTCCTATTCAATTTCCAACCCTAGCTATCAATTTCGCAAAATTCAATAAAACATGCATTCATCGAGTTCATATACTCACAACGATACTATGAACATCAATCAATCATAACTTAATAGAATTCAAGATTAAATTTCACTTAGGGCAAGGTTTACTCACCACACATGTTTAAGAATTGAAAATTCAAGCAAAAATGAGGTAAAGTTCAAGAACATACCTTTAATCCGATGAAATTGAAGAAAACTCAAAGAAAACTTGTGCCTAGGTCCGTGTCACATTGGGGGAGGAGGGAATTTGGGGTGTTGGTCATGGAGGGTATGGAAAATAAGGAAGAAATTGAGGGATTTAGTTTTAAAAGTGTTTTTCGCGCGGTTACCCGGCGACTCCGGTGTGACCCGACGTGAAATAACACTCAACGTGTCCGAGGGTAACGCGGAGCACCCCCTTCGTGACAATGCAGCCATTGCGCCATTGTTCTGAATTTTAAAAATTTTGGAATAGCTGCAACGTGTCACGGAGGGTAACGCGGAGCACCTAATCCTTGACACGGAGCCATCGCGCAGGCTCACCGTAATGCCAATTTTTATTTTTCTCACCTCGATTTTTTTCCTTTGTGCTTTCTTGCATTTTTGCCCTCCGTCTCCACCCGAAAAATCATTTCACAACAAGAAATTGGTTAGAATTCATAGGTTTCACGTGAAACAATATTTTTTATATATTTTTTCTTTTTCTCTTTTTTCGCTCTTTTTTTAAAATTTTTCTACTCGCCTATTACAATAATTTACCTGTTGCCTCCCCGTGCAGCCTCGCTTACCGTCATGGCTCGACGTCATTTACGCTCAATCCTCCTCTAGAGTGATGGACGTCTTCTCTCGAATAATGAACTCACCCCAACAATGCTTACAACGCTGCCCATTTACCAAGAACGTGGCACTTCGATCTTCTGCCACAACTCTACCGCCCCAGCGGGGTCATTCTTACTACCTCAAACGGCTCCCTAATTATTTGGACCGCAATTTCCTCGAAAATGCCTCTCAATCTTGAATTGAAAAAGCAATACTTTCTGCACCGGTTCAAATATCCGATGCACCATATGCTTATCGTACAATTCTCTTTTTTCTTTGTAGCACTTGGCACTTTCATAAGCATGCCAACGAAACTCATCCTGCTACGAGTTGCATCGCCTTTCTTACCCGCAAACTCTAGAACCATGTTCAATTTCCTCACTCTAATACGTAAAAGTCAAGGTGTTTTTAGCCCACGTAAAGATGACACGTCTTTCCATAGACCACCTGTATGGAGAGAAGTCCCACTGGTGTCTTGTGCGCTTCTATAAGCTCACAACGATCGTCGAGTTTGCTTGACCAATCACTACATTGTGCATTCACTGAAGCTCGGGAGAATCTGCTTCACTTATCTCTGCTCGACACCTCCACTTTCCCACTAGTTTGGGGATGCATATGTTGTTGCTACCTTGTGGCGCACCCCATACTTAGCTAGCAAGTTCTTGAAACTTGCATTTACAAAATGAGCCCCTCCATCACCGATAATGGCTCTGGTGTCCCGAACCCGGTGAAAATGTGCTTTTCACGCATTTGTTACCACCTTGTTGTCATTCCCCGGGGAAAGCTGTTGCTTCAACCCACTTTGATACATAATCAACGGCCACCAAGATGTAACGATTACCAAATGACGGGGGAACGGGCCCATGAAATCTATACCCATACATCAAAGACTTCAATTTCTAATATATGTTGCAATGGGTATCTCTTGCCTTCTACCACTGTGCTCGTCCTTGACATCTATCACACATTTGACGTATGCCATAGAGTCTCTAAACAGTGTAGGCCAAGAGAAACCTGACTGTAGCACCTTGTGCGCTGTCCGCTCGCTCCGTGTGGTGCCCTCCATACAATGAAGAGGACAACTCCTCAACACTTCGGCAATCCGGCTCTCCCGAATGCATCTTCTCATCACCGATCCGGACGCCGCAAAAAAGTGCGGCTCATCCCAAATAAAATACCGGTAATCATGCCTCAACTTTTTTTCTCGCTGAGCCGTAGCCTCCGATGGATTGACTCCACTCACAAGCACATTCACAATGTCTGCATACCAAGGGATTCAGCTTCCCTATTGCCAAGAGATTTCTCATCCTGAACTCCTCTTTTGATATTGTCACCTTCAATCACATGCGACCGGCTTTCCAATCGCGATAGGTGATCTGCCACTTGATTCTCGCCATCATCCCTAATCTCTACGCCAAACGCCAGCAACAACAAGATCCATCCGACGCCCGGGTTTTGCATCCTTCTTAGCAACACCGTATACCGAATCACCGCATGACGTATACACCACTACTTCTAAACTCCACCAAATAGGACCTGAATTTATCAAACGCGAACACCAATGTTAGTATCTCCTTTTTCGTGGCTGTATAATTAACTTGGGCAGCAGACATTGTTTTGCTTGCATAATGAATAGAATGAAAATCTATTCCTTTGCTGCCCCAATACAGCCCCAATGTACCACATCGCTGCATCACACATCACCAAATGGTTGTTCCCTAACTGAGAAATAAGGATAGGTGCTTCTATCAATTTCTATTTCAACTCCTCGAATGCTTTGACACACTCTTCATCAAACTCTAACTTCACCTCTTTTTCTAGCAACCTACATATTGGTCTAGAAATTTTGGAGAAGTTCTTGATGAACGTTGTAGAACCTCGCATGCCCGAGAAAACCGCAACACCCTTCACTAACACAAAGTGGTGGTAGCTTTTCAATAACTTAGATCTTAGCACGATCGACTCCCACCCCTTGCAAGACACACTTTATGGCCACGGACGATACCTCCTTGACTAAGAAATGACATTTCTCCCGCTGAGTACAAGGTTGATTCTTCACAACAGCTAGAACCTGGCCAAGATTCTCGCCAACAAGGTAGCAAACAGAATTACCTAAAATAGAAAAATCATCCATAAATACTGAAGGAAATCTTCCACCATGTCGGGAAAGATCGCTATCATGCATTTTTGGAATGTGGCGGGTGCATTGCTTAAACCAAATGGCATCCGCTTAAAGCATATGTCCCATAAGGACATGTGAAAGTAGTCTCTTCCTGGTCCTCCGGTGGTTTGGCTATTTGGTTATAGCCAGAGTGCACACTCCATCTAGGAAACAATATTCTTTCCTGCACTAACTGCAATATCTCGATCAATGAATCCCGGATAGGATAGTGATCTTCTTCTCGTGGCCTCATTGAGCTTTATAGTCCATACAAATCCGCCACCCGTGACTGCAAGTGAGTAGGGATCAACTCATTTTTCTCATTGGTCTTCCACGGTCATCCCTCCCTTCTTGGGGACACACTCGAACGGGGGATGACCCATTCGTTGTCCGAAATAGGATAAACCACCACCGCATCAACTACCCTAATTACTTCTTTTCCCTATCTCACATCCTTCATCATCTATTCAACCTCCGTCGATGTTGTACGCTGGCTTTGCTCCTTCCTCCATGAAAATTCTGTGTGCAAAAAAAGCCGGATTGATACCCCGAATATTCGACATTTCCAAGCCCATTGCTTTCTTCCTTCTTTTGAGAACCACCAATGTTTCCTTTACCTCCGCTTGCCAATTTTCAAGGGAGATGATGACTGCAAAAACATCTTCCCCCAAAAATACATATTTCAAATGTGGAGGCAATGTTTTCAACTCCAGTTTCAAAGCTTCCTCAATAGATGGTTTCGCCAATGGTTCCTGTGGACCTCATCAAAGGCTGAAAGTCATGCTTCCCGAGATACCATTTTGGTTCATTCAACATTTGCACCATCTCATAAGTATCTCTATCTCCGAAATGATCGAAGCTCATCAATGCTCTTTCCAATGGATCTCGAGAATCAACAATCTGAAGAATTTCTGCTGGTTTAGCACATTGATTGCTGAAAGCTCCTCATAGATGGAAGGAAGCTTCATAATTATTTCTACATCAAATACCTCCACTTTGTCATGCGTCGCATGGTTAGCTGCCTGGCAAATAATCAATCAAAGCTCTCCCCCGGTTGCTAAGAAAGGACGTCCCAAAATAAATGGGACTTCCGCATCCGGCTCAAAATCTAGGACAATAAAATCTACCAGGAAGATAAGGGAGCCCACTTGCACCAAAGACGCCCTCCACAATGCCATCCGGTCTGCCAAAGAGCGGTCCGCTAACCGCAAGATCACCGTAGCCGGTCTAGGACTGCCTGTGCCCAACTTCTTGAACACCGATGTCGGCATCAAGTTAATGATCGTTCCCAAATGCATAATCCACAAGCTCGTATACTTTTCCCGATTTCGATCTCGAATTGTAAAGCTCCGAGGGTCCTTGAGCTTTGTTGGAAACTCCGTTTCGTATCCGGGAAGTGCACTCCCTAGTAAGTGCCACCGTAGCGTACTCCGTCAATCTTCTTTGGTTAGCTACGATGTCCTTGATATACTTTGGCTATTTCGCACTCCGGCAAAACATCAACCAAAGGTAAATTAATGTGTACCGTTTAAGAACCTCTCCATGAACTTTTTGAAACAAGTTTCCTCCTTGTGTTTCTTTAATCTATAAGGGAAGGGGTGGTGGTATTTCTGCTTCAGCTGCCTTATCCTTCCCCCTCTCATCATCATGTTCTATCTTCTCCATTGCCTCGACTTCCCGAGGTGGCCTTCGGGTTGCACTCTCCTTGAGTTGTAAACCACCCTGTGGTCACTACATTAACCAGCCTTGGGATTCGGGTCAGTGTCACTCGGTAGTCCTCCCTCTTGGCCTGGTGTTTTGAGCTCCAGCTAGTTGTCCAAACTGGTACTCTAACGCCTTTGTAGCTAACTAGTTGTTTTTTATGTCTGCTGCCAATTTCACATAATCACCCGCATTTGAGCTTGGTTAGCTAACATTTTTTTAAACATTTCTCAATATTGGTTGGTGGTGGAGGAGGCATTGTTGCCTCTGTATTGAGATTGATAGTTCTGCTGCCCCCTTGATTTCTCTCGCACACCCCGATTCGAACTTCCGCCTGATGGCTGTTACCCCCAAGAGAAATGCCCGAATGATTCTCCAATTCGAGTTTTAATTATTGCCATACTTCTGGGTGATTATTTCTTTGTACATTCCCAACAAAAAGTTCACAGAATCTTGATTTGCACCACAACACTCGCCCGAGTGTTCTTACTACCGCATACTTCACACCAAACATGCCGCACTACATCGGGACCGGGGCTTGAGGTTGATTTCAAGTTCATACCGTCGGGCGGGGTGTTGAGTTATTTTGCAATGCAGCTATCTCTGCAGCGATAGCTGTAAACCATGCACTTCAAAGACTCTGCTGCTTTCCTTGTTCCTCCTCTAGAAGAGTCTCGCATTCCACTGGATTTCCCCGCAACATTTAACAAAAGCATACAACTCCTCATAAGTCTTTTCTAATTCTTGTCCCCCAAATTGAGTCTAGCAAAATTTTTTGTGTGGGGTTCCAAACCCTATGAAAGTATGCACCAGCACATCATTGGAATGGTGATGGCGAGGACAAGCCCGTAACATAGATTTGAACCTTTCCCATGCTTGTTGGCTGCATTCTCACCTTCATTTGTTTAAAACTTGTGAATCCGACTTATGTCTTGCTATTCGCATGGAAAGAATCGTATCAAAAATTTTCTTGAAAAATCATCCCAAGTGGTTATAGAGTTAGGTGGTTCAGCTTCAACCACCTCTTTGCTTCTTCCAACAATGAAAATGGGAATAATGTAAGCCTTACGTAATCGGATGATACTCCAACTGGGATGTATTTGTTCACTTATCTCCAAAAAGGTTTTGGAGATGTTGTTGTGATCTTCGTGAGGGAGACTTCAGAATTGCCCACTGGTGTGCAAACAATTGCACCATGTTCTATTTATGCTCAAACTCTCCTCCTGATCAAGTCTCGCGAACTTGATGTAACATTGTTAGCATGTGATTGCCACTTCGCGAACCTACTAGTCGCCATTTCGCACTAACACCGCCCTTACAAGTGGTGGATTCTGTTGTTGCTCCAGGATTGTCTGTCTTAGCAACTTGTGCTTCTTCTCAAGAGCTTCCCTTCTTTGACGATGAATTCTCTCCGGATCAAGTATGAATCCTCCAAACTCCTATCTCTTGCTAGTGTTCAACAAAATTCAATATCTTCAAGAGAAAGGCTAAGATCAAGTTGTCAGCACTTATATAGAATTTGTAAAATTTACCAAGAAAACAACTTTACCAATTTCTAGTCCCCGGCAACGCACCAAAAACTTGTTCGGGTGTTTGTTAACTACACGCAAGTGCACGTGATCGAACAAGTAGTAAAGTAGCTAAGTAAAAGCCAAGTATCGATCCTACATGGACCGAACTAAGGTACTAATTAACTTAAGTTCTAATGAACTATATCTTTCAGTATTCGCAGACAACAAAATAAATAATATTTTGAGAGTGTAGTTTCCTAATCAATACGAATCTAAGACAAAATTATAAAGTGAGTTCGACTACGCAATGAGCAAGTTGAGGCTTAAATGAATACTAGGAAATAACTTATCGATACAATTCCGGCTAATCTTTCCTTCGGTTGCTAGTCAAGAATTATTGCCTATGGATTAGAACTTTCGTCTCCTACCCAATCCTAAGAATCATGAACCTTCAATCTTACATTTCTGTGATAAAGAATTTCATGTTCTAGCCATACAAAATCGATTCCTTAATTGACTAATAAGACTTCTATATATTTCTATTCCGGGACAAATCAATTCTCAATTTATCAAACAAAGAAGAGATCATATCCTACCAATTCACAACTTTCCAATTTCTTTCCTTTTCAAAAACAAAATTGGATTTTTTAGATATACATTAACATTGGCCAAACATTAATGCAGTAAGAACAAGAATTACGTAACATCCATTGAAGAAAAGAAGAAAACTAAATGATCAACAATTATATTCCACCACAATTGTTCTTAACCTCAAAGAAGAAGTGAATTTATCCACTCATTTGTGGATTAAACATCATCAAATGAGTATAAATCATACAAACAATTGAGATAAAAGAGAAAGAGATAGAGAAGAACCCTAGAATTTTCGCCCCTCAACCGGCCTCGTAACTCACGCTCTGCTCAACCAATTCGTAATGATTAAAAATAAACCTAAGTTTCTGCCATTTATAATATTGAGAATTTTTCCAGGAATAAAAAGCAATGTGGAACGGAGTGTACCGTGGAGCACTCCCTTCGTGCCACGGGTATCGCGACCTCTCTCTCGGAATTAGGCTCGGCCATCTCTCTCTCAGCCACTCGCCGCATCGCGTGAAAGCCCGGCCAACGTGCCACGGTGCACCGTGTGACGCCTACACTGGAAATTGATGTCCTAGGTAATTGTATTCAACGTGCCACGGCTTGCATCGCGTGGCATTGCCTCCGTGTCAAGGGGAGGTAAATGCGAGCCACCGGAAATTGCCAAAATTAAATCACCTCGAGGCACACGCCTCCGCGATGGTGCAGCTGCGTGACACGGCTCCATCGTGGAGCCCTATTTTTGCTGCTCCTCCTTGACCTTTCACTGTTTCCAAGTCCATTCCATTTTCACTAACATGTATCTTTGCTTCCCAAAAATTTCCATTTTACCGCAAAACAATACTAATCATATCGTTAGTATAAATTCACATTTTAACTAAAAATTACATGAGAATGCACACATAACGATGAGATAACAAGATGAAATGAAGCATTTGAGTATCACTTGGGCATGCAATTCTACCCAAGATCACTAAATCGCATACTTTCTTATGTGCTATATCATTTTATGATATGTATCCAAGTCAGACTTAGTCCTCAAGAAGCACACCTTCATTCCCACTTAAGTTGTTAGTGGTGAGTCCGCATCTATCCAGGACAAGAGTTATGATTTTCTTCCTATTTTAACTTAATTTCGCCATATTTTAGAGTTAGTCGGGACTTGTCCCAACAACTCATCAACATAGTAGAGGCTTTCAAAGTATGCTGATGTATTCACTTATGTTTTAGTGTTTTATAATAGACTATGTTATTATGGTGTTGATTAGACTCTTTCAGTTAGCTTCTGTTGAGTTATGATTATGTTAGTTGTTATGTTGTTAATCTTGTGTTATGATTAAGCCATAGGCTCTAATTGCAGCTTCCGGGTTCCTTGTCCTATACATGGCTAGGGTATAAACCCCAGCTCCTGTGCAGTGATAAACTTGTATCGAGCAAAGGTTTAGAGGCCTGAGGCTCAAAAGCTGCGTTAAGTAGAGACATCATTGGTGGAAGCACGCCTACACTTATGACGAAGAAGTTGTAGATATTTTTAGAATGCCCCTTTTTCTTCATGATTCTTATCCCGTGTGTAGAGTATGAAACTTTAATAGTTCCTCTCCTAACTCATGCTTACACGTTTACAAATAATGCCTCCCCAGATGAGAGAATGGAAGAAGAAGTGGTTATGGGCGCCAGTAAGCCCCACTCAGCCTCACTAACCCGATGGATGAACATGTTACTCATGCCGAAGTTTAGGGAAGCTCTTTCATTCATAAGGCTGTGTCATGACCTCCTCAAAATAATCTTCATTATAGGCTCATGTTCCTTGAATGGGAACGTAGCGGCTGGCGAGAGTAAGAGAATTTCAAGATGAACCCACCCAAATTATTGGGGTCAAAGTGGATGATAACTTATGAGTTCTTAAAGGAAATCTAGAAGATCACTTGAATTATTGGGTTGATGTAAATGAGAAAAGCAGATTTTCTAGCCTCCGACCAACTAAAGGAGTTGCTCACATATGGTTTATCAGTGGAAGGATAGTCGGGGAGTTGGAGCAGTCCCCATAGGTTGGGATGCGTTTATGACTCGCTTTTGGACATGTGTTTTTCCCTAGAGAGTTGAGGGAGGCAAAGGCGGAAGAGTTTATCAATGGAGGCAAAAAGCATGACCTGCCTAAGAGTATGTATTATTAATATTCATCGCCAAGTATGCACCGAAGATGGTAACTAACTAGAGGGCTCGTGAAGGTTCATAAACTGAGTGGCGTACTCGCTGACTGTGGAGTGCAGACCACCATATCGCACAAGGACATGGACTTTTCACATTTGGTGATATATTCCCAACAAATAGAGTAATGCTGAAAGAAATGAGAGAGAGGAAGCCAAGAGGGATAGAACAGGGGATTCAGAGTTCTCCCCATCAAGGATCGAGTGGTGGACACCGCTCACGCTCTCAAAGAAAGAGATCATCAAACCCAAGACCTTCGACAACTTGCTCCATACATACCTAGGGTGAGGTATATTACCTATCAAACGGTAAAAATGTGGAAAGAACTATTTAAATAATGTATGGTTGGCTTAGATGTTTGTTTTTGGTTCGGCAAGTTAGGCCATATACGTAGATTGCCCGCCAGCTAAATGGGCGAATAGAGCCCCATCCACATCTTCAATAGTTGACAAGGGTTACAACGGGTGTGGATGAGTTCGCAGACCCGACAACTCGTCAAGTGGCTCGTGGAGTAAAAAGACCAAGAAGGCAAGATTTCACTAGAGTTAACGAGTATACATGACCAATCGTCCAATGATTTAATGACTCGTCCGCCCGCCGAGGACTCCACCGTGTTAATTTTCTTGCATTTTGCAAGGGCTTTTCATAAAATACTATTCTTCTAACTTCTAAATTACGCCATTTTGTGTATCGAGGCCATTTTTAGGGTTTCTCCCCTACAATAATCCCTCATTCCATCCAAAAACACTCAAACTCTTTCTTTCCTCTTCTCTCATTATGCGGCTCAAGGATCACCTAGGTTTTCTTCAAGGGTTTCATGATCCAAGCTCTAGTGGCGCATTTCTGCAAGCTAGGTATGCGGGACCGCAACAAGGATTCCCTTTCATCCCTCGTGCCCCAAATTTATGTTAAAACCATAAAATTCCTTGATTTTCTAGAAAAGAATGGCTTAGGATTTAAATTTATGCATGAATTCTAATATACTCTCAATGGGTTCCAAGACACTCGTGATATGTAGCTATGTGTGGTTATGATAAGGCTCCCAAATTCATGATTTAGGTATATGATATGATAGTAGCGTGATCTTCTAGAATTTCACCATCAATTAGCATTATTTATGTGATATGGTCCTTATAAAATATCTATATGATTTTATAATGAATTCGATGAATAGGTATAAAAGTATGAGATTTAAACTATAAATTTCAAACTAACACGAGTGATCTTCTATAAATGTAAAGCATATGACTAGAACCTGGGGCTTTTTGTGAATATGAAACATGTACATGCTATTACAATGATTTTGATATATGTAAAGTATGACTTGAACCTATGAATTTTTATAAATCGAATACGTGGATTTATACTACAAGTTTGGGTCTATGATGTTATGAATTTCGAGGATAAAAGTATGATAATGATCCTTTAAACTTCTAGGCCTCTTGATATTAGAAAGTAGCCTTGATCGACACTAATGACTAAATGTTGTGATTAATGGAACACCCAGGTCTCTGATTAGTTGAATTAGCCTAATTGTGATGTATGATGTAAAATCGACATCTTTTCATGTGAATGTATAACTGTGATTCAACACAGTAGAATGCTCTCTTGGTTCAATTAGGATTCTTAATAATATAATACTCTCTTAGCTCGCTCAAGGGACCAATAGCAGAATGTTTCCCTAGTCACCATGATTCTCGATAGTAGAGAAAGTTTCCTTAGCTCGCAAGGATTATCAATAGTAGAGAATGTATCCCTTAGTTCGTTTAGGTATTCTCAATAGTAGAGAACATCTCCCGCTTACGCATTTCACCTACCCGCCTCTATATATAGTCTTAGCGTAATTCGCCTCACTGCTTGCATAGTCGCATAGTCACGAAATTAGTTACAGTTCACCTGGTATATGTACATGACCCTTATGTATCTGTTTGATATGCTTCATTAACTGTTTTCGACACAGTATCATGCCGCATTTTTACATATCTTTAATAGGATATTGCATTTTGGTTCAATTATATGTTCAGTGTGTATTCTATTTACTTCCTCCCAAAAGATACTTGCATGGCTTTAGCTTTACGTTTTCCACATACTGGGTACATTCCAAGTACTAACCGCATACTTTGTGTGCTATATCATTTATGATATAGATCTAGGCTTTAAACGCCTACCTGCTAGACACACTCTATTCCCACCTCGCCAGCTAGTGGTGAGTCCTCTTCTACCGATGACTAGTAATGTATTTTTTCTTATTTTACTGCTTTTTAGTTTTAGACTTTACTTGGAGTTAGCCGGGGACTTGTCCCAAAGAAATTCATTAGTGTATTAGAGGCTTTCATAGATGTGTAAACAAACATTCAAATTTGTGTTTCTAGTGTTTTATAATAGACGATGTTCTCATGGTGTTGATTAGTCTTTCAGTTATCTTCCGCTCAATTATGATTCTGTTAGTTGTTATGTTGTTAATCTTGTGTTACGTTAATGCCATGGGTCGAATTGAGTCACCTGGTTCCTTGTCCCGTGTTATGGCTCTTAGTGTAAACTCGGTTATAAACTTGGTGTCGAGCTGTTTAGAGTGTCCTAGGGTGTCCAAAGCCACATTAGGTAGAGTTCTTTTCATGGGTGAAGCACACCAAAAGTTATGACGAAGAGGCTATGAGAGGTTTTAGGGACCGCCTCCCACTTTTCTTCATGATTCTTATTGTGTGTAGAGAAGTAAAACTCTAATAGTTCCTCTCCCGACTAATGCTTTACCAAATAATGCCTCCCAAACGAGCGAGAAATGGGAGAAGAAATGGTAATGGGTGCTAGAGCCCCACCAACCCCAGAGAACCCGATGAACAAACATGTTACTCATGCCGAGATTAAGGCATCCTTTCACCTGTTTGCACAGGCTATATCTTCTCAAATTAATCAAGAAGCATGTCGTTCCCTAGAACTCGGACGTTGCGGCGCTGAGAGTAAGAGATCTTTCTCAGCATTGAACCCACCTGAATTCTTGAGGTTAAAGGTGGACGAGGACCCATATAAGTTCCTAGAGGAACTTAAGATCACCCAAATTATGTGGGTGATAGGAATGGAGCACAAAATCGCCCCAATGCCTAAAAGGAGTCGCCACATATGGCTTATCATTGAGTTGTAGACATCCCCGTAGTTTGGCATGAATTTATAACTGCCTTTTGATAGGTTTTTCCCTAGAGAGTTGTGGGAGGAAAAGGTGGTAGTTTGATGATAAGGGGCATATTTATATGCCAAACTCGATACTCAAATGTATAACTTTCGCCTTGTTTGTCTAATAAATTGTGTACATTCTCATGTAAATTGTATGGAAGTGAGAATTTATACTAACCAACATGATTAGCGTTGTTTTGTAGGAAAAACATGCTTTTGTTGATGAAAAAAATGACATGTTGAAGAAATCAAGGAGGAAACTCATGAACGAGCAAGGAAGCGGATGGTGAAGCGAGGATACAAGGGCTCCGCGATGGAGCGTGGCACGCTGACTAGCGCGGGATGCATTCTCGCCTGGGATGGAAATTCCAAGAAAACAGTGAAGGTCCGGGCGATCATGTCGTGCCACGTTGGAAGTGAATTATTCGTATGATGCATTTTCAGAGAGGGTCCGCGATTGCACCGGCACGTTGGCGCGGCTCGCGCGATGCACGCCGTGCCACGCTGGTAGCAATTACCCTCGGGCGGACAATTTCCAGGCTTGCAGTTGCACCGTGTCACAGCGGCAGTGCTCCGCGATGCACGCCGTGACACGTTGTCGTTATTCCGGGAAAATTTATCCCTAGTATAAATAGAACACTTAGTGTGTTATTTTCAATTATTCGACTTGGTGGGAGCAAGAACGTGGGTTACAAAAGTGCAACTTTGAGGACGAAATTTCTAGGTTCTTCTCCTATCTCTTTCTTCTTCCTTTCAATTGCTTGTATGATTAACACTCATTTAATGATGTTTAATCCACAAATGAGTGGCTAATTCTCCTTTCTGCCGAGGTTATGAACTTTGTGTTGCAATGTAATTATTGAATTGTCGTGGTTTAATTTTCTCTTTTCTTCCATGGTTGTTCTATTTAATTCTTGTTCCTACTACATTAATGTCTGGCCAATGTTAAGTGTAAATCCAAAAAGTCCTGGCCACCCGAGAGGGCAAGAAATTGGAAAGTTGTGAATTAATAGGATATGATCTTTTTCGGGTTCTGGAGAATTGGGAATCGATTTACATTCGGATATAAAATATACCCGGAAAGTCGTATTAGTCATGTGTGGAACCGGTTTCTCAGATGGTTAGAACTTGAATTCCTTCTATCACGAAAATGTAGGTGGAAGTGTTCATGATTCTTAAGTTGGGTTAAATACGAGAGTTTTAATCCATAGGCGTAGTTCCGACTAGCAACCTGAGGGAAAAGATAAACCACTGTAAATTAATAGTTCGTT
The DNA here is from genome assembly GCA_018107945.1 of Datura stramonium. NCBI lineage: Eukaryota > Viridiplantae > Streptophyta > Magnoliopsida > Solanales > Solanaceae > Datura > Datura stramonium. The sequence continues at coordinate 43,973 of JACEIK010001143.1, forward strand.
TCTTCACATGTTCTTCGTAACCTCAGCATGCTCTTATCCATTGTTTAGATTCAATTGTATAATTAGCTTAGTGTAGTATAAAAATTATATTTCTCAAAACAACTATTTTCGTTACTCGTTGTCTTCACTGCTCTAGTTGTAGTAAATTAACGTTTGTAAGATTTCACCCCGTATTCCTGTCCTGTGGGTTCGACAATCCGGTTCTTCAAAAGAGCCACTGTATTACTTTGTACGACCCGTACACTTGCGGGGCTCATCAAGTTTTTGCGCCGTTGGCCGGGAATAGGCAATTGGTGAAATTTTCATTTCTACTTTGATTTTGGGTTGCTAGTTTGCTATTTCGATATTGTATTGTTGACAACTTGGTCTTAGCCTGTATTTGCAGAAAACAGATTCTGTTGAACACTGGCAAGAGACAAAGGGTTGGTGGATCCATCCTTAGAGCCGGAACGACAATTTCATCGTCAACGGAGAGAAGCTCTAGGAGAAAGCCGCAGCTTGCTCATACAAACTATCATGGAGCAACCACGTATCCACTAATATGGCAGATGATTAGTGCCCGAGGAATTAGCAACCAGGCCGGTTCGCGGATGTGGCAATCCCACAAGCTCGCAATGTTACTTCTAGCATTCGCAAACTCCGAGCTGGGAGGGGAGTTCGGAGTCAAACAAAATATGGTGCGCTTGCCGCACACAAGCGGGCGCTTACATGTGTCTCCTCACGAGGACCCGCAACAACATCTTCAGAATTTTCTGGAGATAAGTGACACTTACATCCCTGCTGGAGTGTCAACAGATTATGTCCTACTTTACACTTTTCCCATTTTCACTTTTGTGAGATGCTAAGAGGTGGCCGAAAGTCGAGCCACCGAACTCTTATCACTCATGGGATGATCTCAAGTGAAAGTTCTTGATCCGATTCTTTCCTCCCAGAAATGTTAAGGTTTGAATTCAAATTCTAAGTTTTAAACAAAGGGAAGGAGAGAATCTGTATCAGCTCCGGGAGGTTTAAATCATTGTTTGAGGACTCGTCTCATCACCTTCAAATATCAATGTGTTGGTGCACACTTTTTATAGAGGGTTTGGAACCTCACACTAAAATTTTGCTAGATTTAGCAGCTGGGGGGCAGGCTTTAGAAAAGACTTATGAAGAACTGTATATTTTGCTTAATCGTATTTCGCAGGGAAACCAGGAGTGGAATGCGGACTCTTCGGCGGGGGAGGAGCAAGGAAAGGGTACCGGAGTCTTGAAGTGAATGGGCTTGCGCCTATCGCCGCACGTATAGCTGCCTTGCAGCATCAGTTGAACACCCACTTGGCACAATATGAACTTGAGCCAGTCTCAAGCCCCCGCTTAATGCAAGCAGCAAGAGATGGTGTGAAGTGTGTAAAGTGGGAGCAATGAACACTCGCCCGAGTGTTGTGGAGCAAACTGCACTTATGAACTTTGTCGGGAATTCACAAAGGAGCAACCACCAGCAATATGGAATAGCTACAATTCCAACTGGAGGAATTACCCGAATTTCTCTTTGGGTAGCAACAACCATCAAGTGGCAAAGAGTTCGAGTCGTGATGCAAAGTGGAATCAAGGAGGGCCACAAAACTAATAAGCACAATACGTAAATAACAATGCCCCCTCCTCCACCACCATCACCCAGCCGTTGAGGAGATGTTCAAGCAGCTGATAGCCAACCAAGCTCAATTGCAGGCCGACCACATACAAATCGGGCACCGATGTTAAAATATTATCGTCGGCTACCAAGGCACCGGGATTATCAATTTGGGAAATTTGTCGAGCCTGTAACACTGTGCCTAGAGGAGGACTCCCCAAAGGGACACGCATCCCTATCCCAAGCAGGTCAATGCAGTGACCACGAGGAGAGTGGCTTGCGCTGAAGGAGGTGGAACCCGAAAGACCACCTCAACAACCGGGAGTTGCGTGTTTAGGAACGAATGACGAGGGGAAACATAAGAATAAGCCGGGAATCAAAGAGTAGACCTCCACCCCCATTCCTCAACGATTAAGGGAAGCACAAGGAGGAGGCGAGCTTCAAAAAGTTCATGGAGGTGCTCAAACAGTACACATTAACTGTTACCTCTTGTTGATGTTTTGCGTGAGTGCCCAACATGCAAAGTACATTAAGGGAAATTGTGGCCAACAAAAGCAGCGTCGACCGAATATGCCACGGCCTTTATGTAGAGAATGCACTTCCCGGATACAAAACCGGGTTGCCCACTAGTTCAAAGACCCCGATCACAATTCACTTGACAATCGGGCAAAGTAACCGATCCGCGGTTTATGTGATTTGGGAGCGAGCACAACTTGATGCCAACTTCGGCATTCACAGTTAGGCTCAGGGAAGCCCTGTGACCTACAACAGTGGTTTTGCGTGCTTGCAGACTGCCTTTGGCAAGGCCAGACGGCATTATGGGAGGACGTGCTTGTGCAAGCCTGGCCCCTAATCTTCCCTGGATTTTTATCGGCCGACTTTGGAGCCGTGATTCAAGTCCCATTTATTTTTGGAATTAACTTTCTTGGCAATCGGGAAAGTTTATAGATGTAGCTGTGGCGGGCGTAACGATGCGGGCACATGACAAAGGTGGAGGTGTTTGGAGTGTGCATAAGGCCACTGGGGCTCCCCATTGCAGATGAAGAACTCTCGTTGACTTCAACTGTTTTTAACAGAACCGAGTGGTGTTCAAGGCGTTGAACAACGAGAGTCATGGAGAGCCCCCGATAGAGGTAAGCTTGATTGGGGTGGGGACGTGTTGATCAAACGTCCGTCACCCTAGGGGCGTAATGAGCTCAAATGACATCGCAGCCGAGATGGTAAACCAGGGCACGCTATGGAGGCAACCCGTGAGATGTAATTGTAAAATGTATACGAAAAAAAAAAAGAAAAAAAAAAAAAAAAAGATTTTCAATTTTTTGTATTTTATATTTTTGTAGAATAGGAGTGTAAATAGTAAATAGAAATATTGTTGTTTCTCCAACTTGGAAATTCTAACTGATTTCATGTGATAAGATGTTGTACAAAGGAACGGAGGAAAAGTACAAAGGGAATGCAAAAAGTGGAAAACGAGGTAAGAAAAATTTATTTTAAAGTGGCAAAACAAAGGAGCTCAAGCGCGATGGCCTGTCACGGAGGAGGGCTTCCGCGTTACCCTCCGTGACACGTTGAAGGCAAATCTGGAATTTTTAAAAATTCCGTGAGAGCTCAAGGCGATGCCCGTGTCACGAGGGCATAAGCCCATGTTACCCTCCGTGACACGTTGACGTGTTAACGCGTCGGGTCACACCGGGTCACCGGGCGACCCGCGCGAAATCCCACTTTTTAACCCCCAAATCACCCCATTTTCCCCATTCCCTCACATAATCCTCCGCGACAAAACCCCAAAATCCCCTCCTCAACGTGCCACGGCTTAAAGAGTACAAATTCACAACTTTTCTTCGTCTTACTCAATCAAAGGTACGTTTGAACTCAATTTCAATTTCTTTAGCTAAAATTCTGATTTTCAGCATGCTTAGGAAGAATCCATGCCCATATCAATAATTTCTTGGAGCTTGAAAATACACGGGTTGTTGATTATTGCTGTTCGTAGTACGCTTGTGATCATATGAACTGTTAATTGCGTACTTAAATGAAATTTGTGCTAGATTGTGGGTAGTGTTGGATTGTGTTGAAAAGTTGAAATGATAAGAGGAAGTGTTGAAAATTGTGGGTTGTGCATGTTGGGTGAATTGTATTGTGTATGCTTATCGTGCATGCTTAATTAACGATGCAATTTCTGGGTACTTAGAAACTCCAAAAACTCATCGAATCACATGAAAATTGGGGAATTGCTTAGGTTGAGTTGTGTGGGAGTATTTTATTTTCTTGCCTTACTGCAATGCCATGTAATGAATCGAGTATCGATAGTATGTTGGAAGTAGCTGTACTTAAGTCTGAGTAGTACACATGGAGGTTATGCTGCCGAATTTTAAGAAGGCATGTGGCGATTTTTTTTTTTTGTGTTTAGTTGGTTCTAGATTTTTGTACTTTTTGTAAATAGAGAATAGTAAATATGTTCTTGCCGGCCATGCATAATGAGCTGTAGACTAAGTGTGGGGTGGCCGCAGCCAAAACCCAACCTTAGTCAAAGCTAAAATGAGTAATCGCCTAACAAAGGTTACCGTCTCGTTTTCTTGACAGGGAAACAATGTCAAGTGAAAAGTAGAGCAGCAGCAAAGACTGCAATATCAAAGCCGGGAGAAAAGATAAGATCGGGAGCAAAGATTCCAAGAAGACGCAGAGCTCCACGCATGCCGCCGCCAATATGGAACACAATGGGTAACAGATGAGGGAAGGGCAGTGGTACACTAAGCACAAAGAGAACAAATATTCTCCCAGTGAATGATATTGCACGGGAACTATTGGCACAAGAGCTCCCGATGGTGCACGTGATTGACGCGTCACACAAGCCATTTTCGACGGTTTCCAAGAGTGCAACTCCGCACTTAGTCCGGAATTTACCTAATTGGAACCCGACATTGAGAAGTCACACCATCAAGATAAGGGGCCAAATTGTCACATTGGAGCTCACCACCCTCAATGCCATCCTGAGGGGCAAAAAATATGTGACGCCTCATGTACTCCCGATAGCCGAACATCACTCCACCTTATGCGATATCGACGCACATTAAGTGTGGAGCCCGGCTCACGGCACGTTGGAGCAAAGGAGAGGGGCTACCATCGACGCCGCTCTATGCATGGGAGTGAACAAAGGGAAGCCGAATATGGCTTAAGATCATTTGCTCCCGTTTGATTCGGGGTGCACATACGATGTGACCAGATCGGCGCTTGGTATACGCCTCTGAAAGGGCCGAGATCACTGCTGTGGGGTGGTGATCATTCTCGCCATGAAGAGGGCCCGACCGCATCGTGGGCAATGTGTACCTGAGCCTGGCGGCCTCACACGACGTTCCCGAGAGGCCTTGAGGTCGAGGAGAGGCAGGCTCCTAGATTACATCCCGCGTATGGAGCGGTGTGCCATTGATGTCAAAACAAAGGCACCGACACCACTATGGGTCGTCTCTTACATTGGCCGAAAGGACATGCTCGGGACGATCAGTATATGTCCCGTATGTTCGGGATGCAGATAAGTCTAGCCTACGCATAGCGCACCGGCAACGGAGGACTAGCTGTGGCAGCTCGACTTGACTACCCATTTACAGAAAGCCAGTGCGCTATGTCGGGTGGGCCTGGGCCTTTTGTGGAGCCTACGTATCGATGACGTCCCCACGGACGAGAAGACACGTCGCGAGGATTCCGAAGTTGGGTCGGAGAGGATGACGTGGAGACTCCGAGCATGGGACGAGGCGGTAAACACCTGATGAGGAAGTGGAATACTTTGACTGATCAGGGAGTTCCACAACCACCTTTTTTGTTTAATTGTATGAACACTGGGGACAGTGTCGATTTTAAGTGTGGGTGGAGTAAAGTTAGGTGCTGAATTTGCCTTTTTGTGTATGTCATTGTATGTTCCTTGCTTTTTTGTCGTGTTTGTTTTAATTCTGACTGCTGGTTTGCACGCTCATTGATTGTAAAGTCATTGTTGTGAAATTGTTGTTGTGTGCTGTGGAATTTTGTTAGCCAAGATAAATAGTCTTGTCGAAATCATCGACCACTTTTTTTTTTTCAAAAATTTTTCGTAACAATTTTTCTCTCGTTGGGTTTCTCGAGTTTGTTTTCTGTTTTTTTGCCGAGAAGAGTCCCATTGAACCGAAGTCGCAAAATAGTGACCCTCTATGATGGATGGATGACGACCGTCTTAAGGGAGAAAGGTAAGTCGATAGGAGTAGTTTCATTTTTATGTTGTTTTTTTTAAATTTTTTTTCTTTGTTTGTTTTTTTTTTGTTTAGTTGGATTGCCGGTTGTATCCTGGCGATGTTGCTATTCAATGGCTCCGACATCCTTGCTTGCGTATAGTTGTACATAACAATTATATAGCAAAGATGATTCGTAGAAAGCATGCAAATTTCTGTACATATAAGACACTTGCCGTAGAATTTGATTCGGTGTGATTGAGGCCACTTTGAATTCTTGTGATTAGCCGATTAAAGATTCTCGTGGAAGTCATCTTGAGTCGAGCATGTGCATTGAGTGTATAGCAGGAATTGCTTATTCCATGCTATTGTTGATTGTCTAGAACCTGCCCGCTGTGTGTACGAAACGAAATGAAGGAAGTGTAGCGTAGGAAAGGATGTAGGCGTTTGTCAACCAAAATTTTCTTGTTTTCTTTCATCTACCTTGGAAGATAAACCCTAGTTGGGGCCCGTTGAGCTCTTGTCCTTGATAAATTTTTCTTTTCCGATTTTCCCTTGTCAAAAAGGGTGCGAACCAAGTGAGCACCCTTCTTTTCATGTTCCTTAACCAAAATCAAGCTCTTAACGCGCACAAGAAAAAGTATAATTTTCCATGGTGTCAAAGAGTGAAGTGATAAAAAGAAAAGAAAAGTGATGAAAAAGAAAAAAGAGAAAGAAAGAAAAAGAAAGAGTCAGTGCAGGAAATAGCGCATTTGAAGGGGAAAAAGTTGTTTAACTCCATTTTCTTCAAAAGGTCTGGATGTGTTAAAGAAAGGGGTGATAAATAGCAAAATAAACTTCAAGAGGAGGAGGAAGGAAGGAAATACCTCGGAAGTTGAGGGATGTGTGAAAAAGCGCTTGGGAGAAAGCCGGTTACTATTATTGGTTAGCCCAAGCATATACTAGTTCCGTAGCTACATTAAACCCCGTTAAGTCCTATGTGATCTTACATCACGCATCCATATATTAGTGGAGTAATACACCAGAGGCAAGCTTATGGGTCATGACAATGCATGTGAATTGCTTGGGAGAGTGAGTGAAATGGTGTACATATATATTCCTGACATGGATTTCCTTAGAGTTCATGTGGTTAAAACAAAGGGAATCTCTCCTAGTGTTGTGAGGGCACATGCTTGATGATAGAATACATTCGTGTCGGATATCTTGGTCAGCTAATATGCATGAGTTGCCGATATCGAGAGTCGATTCCAGCTAAAAAGTTCTGATTTATTAAGTGTCGTGTAATAATGATGCTATGCATGTCTTTCTTGATGATTTGCTTAGAACATAATTGGTATGACCGTAGTTCGGATTGTCGAGCCTAAATAGCCATGAAGGGATATCAATTGCATGAGTTATAGTATTGTTCGAGGACGAACAAGATTTTAAGTGTGGGGTAGGTGATAAGGGCATATTTATATGCCAAATCGATACTCAAATGTATAACTTTAGTCTTGTTTGTCCAATAAATTGTGTACATTCTCATGTAAATTGTATGGAAGTGTGAATTATACTAACCAACATGATTAGCGTTGTTTTGTAGGAAAAACATGCTTTTGTTGATGAAAATGACATGTTGGAAGAAATCAAGGAGTGAACTCGGGAACGAAAGAAGGAAACTTGGATGGTGAAGCGTAGGATTACAAGGGTTCGCGATGGAGCCGTGGCACGCTGCCACTGTGGATGCATTCCCGCCCGGGATGGAAATTCCAAATAAAACTAGTGAAGTCCGCGATCAGGCCGTGCCACGTTGGAAGTGAATTATTCGATGATGCATTTCGTAGAGGGTCCGCTGAAGACCGTGGCACGTTGGCAAAGTTCGCGATGCACGCCTGGTGTCACGCTGGGTAGCAATTACCTCGGCGGACAATTTCTGCAGGGCTTCACGTTTGCACCGTGTCACTGAGGCAAAGGTTCGCGATGCACGCCGGTGACACGTTGTCGTTATTCCCGGAAAATTCTATCCCTAGTATAAATAGAACACTTAGGGCATTTTCAATTATTCTCGACTTGGTGGAGCAAGAACGTGGGTTACAGTGCAACTTTGAGGATGAAATTTCTAGGGTTCTTCTCATCTCTTTCTTTCCCTTTCAATTGCTTGTATGATTAACACTCATTTAATGATGTTTAATCCACAAATGAGTGGCTAATTCTCCTTCTTGCCGAGGTTATGAACTTTGTGTTGCAATGTAATTATTGATTGCTGGTTTAATTTTCTCTTTTCTTCCATGGTTGTTCTATTTAATTCTTGTTCCTACTACATTAATGTCTCGCCAATGTTAATGTAAACTAAAGTCCTAAGCCACCGAGAGGGCAAGAAATTGGAAAGTTGTGAATTAGGATATGATCTTTTCTTGGTTCGGGAGAATTGGGAATTGATTTACATTCGGGATAGAAATATACCCGAAAGTCGTATTAGTCATGTGTGGAACCGGTTTCTTATTGTAGAACTTCTGGAATTCCTTTCATCACGAAAATGTAGGTGGAAGGTTCATGATTCTTAAGTTGGGTTAAATAATGGTGAGTTTTAACTATAGGCGTAGTTCCACTAGCAACCGGAGGAAAAGATAAACCACGAAATTAATAGTTCGTTTCTTCACATGTTCTTCGTAAACTCGCATGCTCTATCCATTGTTTAGATTCAATTGTATGATTAGCTTAGTGTAGTATAAAATTATATCTCAAAAACCAACTATTTTTCGTTACTCGTTGTCTTCACCGTATAGTTGTAGTAAATTAACGTTTAAAAGATTTCACCCCGTATTCCTATTCCCCGTGGGTTCGACAATCCTAGTTTCTTCAAAAGAGCCATCGTATTACTTGTAATGCATCTGGCATAATTTGCTAAGTGGCTCATCATTCATCAACTTGGAGGCAAAACAGCATGACTATCCATGAATATGCGTTGGAGTTTACCCGATTTCGCAAGTATTCACCGGAGATTGTAGCCGACAAGAGGGCTCGCAGCGCAGTGTTCAGAACACAGGAAGACTCCTTGGTCAAGAGGTGGTGGACCTCCATGTCGCATGGGGCGATGGTGGACTTTTTAATATTTGGTGATATATTCCTAACAAATAGAGGTGAATAGGTGAAAGAAAATTTGAGAGAGTCCAAGAGGGCTAGAATAGGAGATCTGTAGCGTTCCACCAGGTTGAGTGGTGGAAACGCTCACGCTCCTGCCAGAGCACACGCCCACAACACCTTCGACAACCAGTGTTTTATACAAACCTAGGGTAAGGGAGATTACCTATCTAGCTTGTAATAACTATGGAAAGAACCATTTGGGAGAATGTATGGTCAAGCTCGTACGCTTGTTTTTGGTTCAGCCAGTTGGGCCATAAGCACCGAGACTGCGCAATAAGCGGGTGAGAGTAGGAGCCCCGCCACCTCTTCTGGCTTAAAGCCCAATAGCCTGCCCTTTCAGTAAGGTGCGTCAACTAGTGTGTGGCGACACTTTCAAACAGCTCCTACGCCTTGTCAACACATCAAGGTAAGGGAAAATCGCCAGAAGTAGTCACAAGTACATTATGAATTATTCATGTTACTCTTGGCATGTTGCTAGACCCAAAACCCCAGTATTGGAATAAAAATCTGTGATGTTTGTTGGAGAGGAGATTGTCGATGTACAGTGAAATAGCTTTAATTATGATAACAAGTGAATGCTTGGGTTGGAGGCGAAGACAAGAGCTAGTGGTTTACCCTAACCTTATGAAAGATCTAGAGCCTTAGAATGATTGCTTTTAAGCTAAGGGGATATGGTAAAAGTCTCAGGAGACAAGTCGAATCTTGAGTATGCTAGTAGGGGAGTCCCTGCCTAACAACTATGGTATGCCAATCCCCGGTGGTTTAGATAATTCCTCTAATGTTTCGGGCTGAAGCTACGCTCCATTCTTATGTGCAAACTTCCAAAATTTCTAGATAACCGCTTAAGACAAAGCTGAATGCCAGTCTTACTATACGAATCCTTAAGGCTCATCTTCATGTCATAAACTAGTTATGTGTGTTAATTTATGTCACTGGGTATGCTCAGCCTCAAACTCGCCTTTAGGGATTTGCTTAGTAGCTCGGCAGATAAGGTGACCTCATGTATGTACTTAGTTTTAGATGTCATGAATTATTCGTGCCCGTGAGTCCCTTACATTCAATTAGACCAAAGGCCATGAATCTAGTTTAGTATCAGCAAGAAATTCTACAGTGATGACTCAGCGGTACCAGCTGCTCTAGTTTGACGAAAAGAATCCTCCAAAGACTTCTCTAGTTCCATGTTAGTTTCATGTCTTTTAGTCCCCTCATGTCTTAGCATGCATTTATGATTCATAAATTTAGTGTGTGAGATGTGCTTAGCTCGGTTAGATACTTCATCGGCATTCAACATTATTATTCAATAGTTCTCGGGATTATAGCTCTTTCCCTAGCCTTCCAACTTAGTCGCCCGCTCGCCAACTTCTTATATATTTAATATAAGATTTGCGCTCCTTTCCCGCCTTTTCATTATGTTTATCCATTTTCGAGGAAGAATGTTCCCAAGGGGAGAATTGTAATACCCCGAAAGTCCCTAAGATCAGACCAAGGATTGAAACTGAGAAAATAGGAAAATACGCACAGGTCATGGAGACCCATAAAGTGACCCTTGAAGTCACTTAACAAATCATTTATGGTCCATTAGATTTGGAGGAGTTGGTTGTGAATAAGTCCTTATTTGTGGTAATGGGTCGAGGAACAACTCTCTGTCACTCTGACTTAACGAATCGTGGTGTCTCTCCTTAGGTGCAAGAGGGAGGCACCAAGAAAGGGTTACAATTGAGAAGTGATGAGTTGTCGTGCACCCGACAACTTTTTAGGTGGCCGTTGGGGTAGAGAAAGACCGCAAGGGAAGATTTGGCTAGTGTTGGATAACTAGTAGACGTGATGAGTCATCCAGTGATGTAACAACTCCTCCATTCCCCTCGTTAGACCGGCCGTGTTAATTTTCCTACATTTCTCGCAGTTTTTGTAATATCCTATGCTTCTAACTTATAAACTACATCGTTTTGTGTATGAGATGGGATGTTTTTATGGTACCTCCCAGCTGAATCCCCTTATTCTATCCAAAAACACTCTCAAACTCTTCTCCCTCTTCTCTCTCAAGGCTCAAGGATCACCTAGGTTTTCTAAGGGTTTCAATTTTTAAGATCTAGGGAAATTTCATGAAGCTAGGTACGTGACCAACAAGAATTCTCGTTCATCCTTGTGCCCCAACCTTTTTAACTAAAAACCCAAAAATAAACCTTCCTAAATTCTCATTTAATTAATTTTTTTAAGATTTAAATTTATGATAATTCTCACATGTTTCTGGTGGGTTCTAAGACTCTCGCATATGTATCTATGTGTTATGATAAGGCTACTAAATTTTATATTTATGCATGTGATGAAATAGTAATATGATCTTCAGGAATTTCACCATCAATTAACATTATTTATGAGATATGGTCCGTATGAAATATCTACATGATATTATAATAATTCGATGAAAAGGTATAAAGTATGGTTTGAACCATGAGTTTCATAATCTGTAATATATGGATCTTCGCATAAATGTTAAAGTATCACTAGAACCTGTGGGCTTTTGTGAATATGAAACATGTACATGCTATTACAATAATTTTGGTATATGTTGAAGTACGACTTGAACCTATGAATTTTTATAAATTCCGTATATGTGATTTATACTACGATTTTGGGTCTATGATGTTATAACTTTCGAGGGTAAAAGCGTGATAATGATCCTTCAGACATTAGGCCTCTTGATAGTAGAAATTATCCTTGATCAAACACTAATGATTCAGTACAGTTGTGTTAGATTAACACTCAGGTCTCTAATTAGATAAAATTAGCCTACACTAGATGAATGATGTGTCAGATCGGCATCTTTAATGTGAAAGTATAACTGGATTGTCAATAGGAGAGAATGTTTCCCCTTGCTTATTCAAGGATTCTCAATAGTAGATAATGTTTCCCTTAGCTCAGTAAGAGATTCTCAATAGCAGAGAATGTTTTCTTAATCCTACTGGGATTCTCAATACCATAGAAAGTTTTGCTTAAATTTCACTGTGATTCTCAATAGTAGAGAATGTATCCTTTAGATAGTATAGAAACATCTACCTTAGTTTACGATTTCATTTTTACCAGTCTCCGTATACTCTCATACTTCAATTCAAATCAGTCTTGGTTGCTAGTCTCACTGCTAGCAGATTGTTAGTACAATTATGAAATCAATTACACTTCAATTCGTAGTATATGTACATGACCCTTATACATAAGTTTGACCGTGCCCATTAAATGTTTTCAAATAAAGCATCATGTGAATATTTATATATTTCAAACAAAGTTATTGCATTTCCTCAGTCTAGTTATATGTTCAGTGATGTATCCCAGTTTACTTTCTCCAGTATACTTGCATGTTTTAGCTTTGTTATATTTCCAACAAACTCGGTACATTCCATGTACTGACCGCATACTTTATGTGCTATATCATTTTATGATATCGATCCAAATTTTCAAACTCAGCCCCGTAGTTAGAAATGCTTTATTCCCACCTGCCGTTGGTTAGTCTCATCTACCTAAGACAAGAGTTATGATTTTTTTCCTATTTTAGCTTTATTTAGTTTGCACTTTAGGAGTTAGCCGGGCACTTGTCCCATCACCTCAATGCTGTAGTAGAGGCTTTCTTATTACGTGTGGCACGTATTCAGCCGATGTTTTAGCATTTTATAAATAGACTATGTTCTTATGGTGTTGATTAGACTCTTTAGTTAGGTCCCGATCAATTATGATTCTCGTACGTGATGCTGTTAATCTTGTGTTATGATTATGTCATGGGTCGACTTGAGCCTTTCGTTGTCTTTGTCCCGTGTTACGCTTAGGGTGTAAACTCGGGTCACGACACCATACCTCACCACGTAATTAAGCTTAATCACAACTTCACTTCGGACTTGCAATCCTCCCAAATCTTAACTTATAATTATCAAGAACTAGGATGGTTCATTACAAAAATTCAACCCCCAACATCATCCATAAAAACATAACAACGACATGTCACAAGTTCAACTTGGAGCTTAACTCATGAATTCTTACGAATTAGAAGAATAAGAATACTTATTATTGCTATATGATGACTTTTACAATGATGGAAGAAGTTTTCCCGAACTTCTACTATCTAGGCTTGCAAATTCGAGCTAATTTTGATGATTTTTTGATGGCTTGATCTTCCTTATATCAATGAAAACTCTTGAGAAAAAGATCTTTAAAATGAATCAAGTGCAATCTAAATGTTATAACATAATGACCTCATTTCACATAACACGGCATATATACACACCCACACACACACACACAAACACATACATATATAAACATGGGATGCAATGGGTAGATGGTCAGCGTCACATGTGGCCAACCCGAGTGGCAAGCCCATGGCGCTCAACCCTATGCATTGCCCGGATATATATATATAGGTTTGTAATATCAATATAAGGGGACAACTTTTCAATACGTTCCTATTATTATTTTGGTGTCGGAAACAGGTACGGATACTTCTTCTATTTATTCTTTTTTTTTTCCCGAGTACCTCTCGATGTTATTGGTCCTCCATAATACTCTAATTGAATTCCTTTATTTTATGTTTCCTGACCTCGTTTAGAATGGCAGCAATTGGTATCCCTATGTAGGACATCCCATTACAAATTGAACATCCTTACCAAGTATAAATACAAGCCAGATCCCCTATACACTTGCATAAATATCAACACATGAAACACAGGATGAACTACTTCAAGTTCCGGCAACCGGAAATCATAGGCCATCTTTCCATCCCCTCAAAATAATCCGGTAGGGTCCGACGTATCTGGGGCTCAACTTTCCCTTTCTACCAAATTACATAACTTATTTTATAGGCAACACCTTCAGAAAGATCCAATCATCAATATTACATTCTAATGCTTGATGGTGCACATATCAACATATTACTTTTTGTCGACTCTCCAATCGTGTATAATCTATCCATGATAAGCTTTATTTTATCAATCACTTGCTACACAAAATAAGGCCACAATAACTCTGCCTTACTAAGCTCAAACCAGCCAATTGGCGATCTATATTTTTTCTTGTATAACATTTCACAAGGAACCATTTAAATATTTGTGTGGTAGCTATTATGAAAAGCAAAATCAATCGTCGATAGATGTTTAACCCAAATTCTCTAAAATTCAATATAGGCACTCAACATATTTTCAAGTGCCTAAATGGTTTTCCTAGCCTGTCCATTAATTTGGGGATGGAATGTTGTCACGACACGAACATAGGCCCGGATAGAGACACGGGACAATGAGCCCCGAGAGACTCCAAGTCTAACCATGGAATGATCATACATCTAACTCATTCAAATAAAGCTAAGACTTAACATAATGAATATAACGGAAGTCTAATCATAACATAACCTCAAATCAGAATTGCCATAATATATGACAAGCTCTACTACGTACGCTTGAAATCTCTAACATATCTGACGGCACGTGGACAACACCCCTAACTAACCCGACAAGTTTAAAAATATACTAGCAAGATACCATATCAAAATGGTCCTCGGAGATGAGGACTCACCAATAGAGACTGGATGTTAACTCCAAAGCTAGCTGGGTGAGAGGTTGAGTCTCAAGATCGGATTATGTATCATAAAAACAATAATGACATAGAGGCGTGGTCAAGATGTGGAATGTACCGAGTATGCAAGCTAAATAAAACTTCTTAAATATAACCATTAAACATGCATAATATAAATCATATCAAAACAGGAATTTGAGAGTAGGGCTCGCATGCTATTTTCTGAAAATCATGATCCGAAATAATCAACATCATAACTCGAATCGAATGACCTAAAAGCCTAAAATATAATAATCATAAGTAAATTAAATATTGGGTCAAACGTTCTTATATCATATATATATAGATATCATGAATGTGATAAACATATAACTGAAAACATGTGAGGAACAATGGGAGACTCGTCAATTAACCGACATACACGATAGAGCTTAATGTGGTCCCAAAATGTCACACTCAAGTGGGTAGAACCGTCCAAAGCCTTTCCAAGGAGCATGACGATATGATGATATCTATATCAAGCTCAAGGCTCATTTGGGGTAGGGGGAGTTTCAAGGGAGGTCCCAAAGGTATATATGTAAACCTACGTTGGTGCATAGTTCTCGAGGCATAGGTTGACTAACCCATAGCTCTTTACTTTATGAAAGACACTACTCCCAAAACATGAGTAAGTTTCCATCATTTTCAACGACCTAACTATCGCCTATTTGACGAAGCTGAACAATCATATACATATAAAGTCTGAAATAATACGTGAGGAGCTGTCTAACCATGCCAAGTCAAATGATAATTTGGGAGTCTTAAATCCAAACCATGTGGTTAGCTAATTCATGAAATCATAAATCATATTTGAACATAAGGGTTGCTCCAATACTTAAACAAGCTTGAAAAATACTTAATTCACTTAAAACATGATCAGACCCGCACCCTGAAAACATGCTTTCACTAATAATATCTCATCATACTTGAACATTCATCATAAATATTAATTTGCAACTTCAAGAACTTATCATAATTGGGAATTTTAATTTATAAAGCTTGAAAACATGATTATAATTGAAAATGATGTAAAACTTTCCTTATGAACATAATTCAATAATAGAAACATACTTAGATCAAACTCCATGGTATGAACTTCGAATTCATGCATCGTTAAAACCTCATAGAACTAACATATGGATTTTAATGATTTAGAGAGGAATTGGACATGGGTGTGACAAATTCACCCATTCATAACCCTACATACCTGAGAAGATCTGATTCTACCACTCCCTTGATTTCCCAAGGAGAAAATGAAGAAGAAATAGGGAAGTACCTTGATGAATTATGCCGATCACCCACTAAACCCTTAAAATGCATGCATGACTAGGATAGGTTTATAATGAAATAACCCCTCTTTAAAACACTCTATTTCAAGCTTAAAACGACGTAGTCTAGACCCTAGGGTTTAGGAAATTATGGAAATAAGCCTCTTAATGAAAATCCTCGAAAACCGAACCGCCAAAGGACCGGCGACTTGTCTCCACGAGTCGTACCATGACCTAATGACTCGTATCACCACCGTCTCATCCTTCATTCATATCGTAATCCGACCATGACCTGCATATCACGACTATGATGTACTACCACAAGTCGTAATGTTAGTGGTGGCATCATTCACCTCACCTGGGACAACCTAAACATGACTCCTCATCACGACTCATTTCCACTTCCTACGAGTCATGGCATGACCCGTGACATCCTACCCACCATTGGGGAAAATTCATCACGACTACTAGCCATGAGTCATAACTACTCACCAATTCATAGAGTGACCTGTCTACCCCCAAATTCCAAAACTCCAAAAATCCATCACGATTGGAACCACGCACTGTCGTATCCCATCATGACTCTTACCACGACACGTTGATGCAAAAACTCGCTTTTCGTTGCAATGCATTTCCAATTCTTGAGTCTAGTGTTAGGAACTTCCTGGGTATTGCAACTTCCCTTTGGGAACATTCATCCTCGAATATGGGAAAACATATAGGAAAACAGAGAAATGCGATAATCATACTCAAACACTAAACATACATGCCGAAAATCATGACTGACCACCCGGAAGGTAATTCTACTATAACAAAACCAAATTCATGAATCATACATACATATTTACAAGGAAGAAACTGGGGTACATGAGATGAACACATGAAACTAAATAGAGTTTTAGGTCGTCAAACGATATTCTGCCGGAACTCCGAGCCGTAGGGAATAGATGCTGGTATATAGCCATCATATTTTCTGATTTCCACGTCGTTCCCTCAACATGCTTGTTCCTCCCCACAATTTAACAGAAGCTACTTCCTTGGTCTTAGCCTTCGAACCCGCTGACCGGTATTCCCACCAAAGCCTCCTCATAGCGTGTTGTCCACCACTAAACTCCCACAAGAATAGCTGTGACCCGATCCCCAAACACTTCTTTTTTTAAGAGCAATATATTAAAAAAAAGGATGAATAGAAGATAATTGTAAGGGCAACTCACTCCGTATTCACCTTAGCCTGCTACACCTCAGAATGTTATCGATTAGTAGGCGCATACGTGGGTTGGTGATTTGTGCAAAAAGCTTGTTGCATATGGGAAAAGCCTAAGTGGGGTCGACAAGACTAGCATGGTCAGGCTAGCACGACACGCCAGCCAGTGTTTGACGGCCAGCGCGGCGCGCGTGCTCGGCCGCGCCTTTAGTGGTGCGGCGCGCTGTGTTTACAATACACAATGGTAGGTGCGACAAGCAGGGCCTGTGGCATTGGGAAGCGCAAGGCACACCTGTGTCACCGCCCATGTATATAATATACTCTCCCATTTCATTTTTTAAATTAATTTGAAACATTAAGCTCACCTACCGAGACTAAGGAAGTATGCAAGTTTCATCGTTATTTCACCGATTACGCTACCAAACACCGGCCCACCCTCAAATATAGAGTTTTAAGCCTGCAGGAAGCATTAATACAGAAGTTATTTTCTTGAAATTACCGTAAATCATAACTTCATAAGCAAAAGTTGTCGAATTGCTCCAACCAATTCCTAAACAATCACAGCACTAAGCATTTCTCCCTTCCGAACCCTTGGGAAATTATATGTTTTGGACGTATTTTATGTAGTTGAATTATAGTTTCTATTGATAATAAAAGTTATAATTTTAAGTTCAGTTTGGTATTGAAATTCATCTCTTTCTTCTAGTATATATCGGTTAAGGCGGAAAAGAGTCACAATACAAGTTGTCCGCCGATTTTTTAGGAAATGGCACATGAGGTATGTAAGGTTTACCCCTCGGTAAGTTATTGTCATCGCATAATGTTATGTTTATGTTCTAGAATAGAAATAACGGTCCCATATGCCGCAGATAGTTGCTAAGCAAGTAGGATTACATTAGACATGTTCTAATAAGCTTATTGTCGGTTGATCTTGGGCATAATTGTTACGCCCAAGTGATACTTTATAACTTAGTTTTTCCTTGTTTATGTATTTAATTATGTATATTTTCATGCCTATTTATATAAATGAGAAGAAATATTAACCAACATGATTAGTCCATATTTTTGAAGGAAATAATGTATCGGAGGACTCAACGGCGATTTGGTGAAGTGGCGGAATGATATCGAGCGAAACACCAAAGTTGGAACAAAATGAGGGATCATTGAAGGGTGCCGCGATGGGCACCGTGTCACGGAGCCATCGCATAAGTGTTCTGCCTCCTGTGATTTAAATTGGGCGATTTCAAGAGGGCTTCACAATACCTCCGTGTCAATGAGGCAGTGCTCCAAGATACACTCCGTGCCAAGGAGCCATTCAACGACAGGAATAATTTTGTACAATTCTCATTTACTATAAATAGGTCTCTTAGCTCCTAAAAACATTTTGTGACGATTTTATTTGGAAAACCACCAGGAGTGAAGGGAGAAGGGAGAACTCACCTAGGGTTCATCAATTTCATTTTCTCTTCTACCACCTGTGTAAGTAGTTACTTAACAATGTGTTTGTAATTTTACGAACATGAGTGGCTAGAACCCTTCCTCTAGGTTGGAAGCCATGAGTTCTGATTGTGTTTTTACGAACTTTTTTTTGGAATTAAGTTATTGATTGCTGTTTTGTCTTGCATTCTTAATTATGGTTGTTTTTATGATTGATCACCATGAAAACACACACGTTATAATGGTGGTAAATTATTGAGAACGCAAACCTAGGCAAGAACATAAGAATGTAGGATGCAAGTTCTTGTATTTTGATAAGATTTTGTGGTTAGGATAGGAATATACCTAATACCTTGCTTTGTTGATAAAATGGGAAGAGGGAAAGACACCAACTTAGAATCGTACTTCACCACTTGTAGGAGTAGTTGTAAGCTAAGATTGGTTAAATGGTTGAGGTACAGAAGTACTCAAATCAATGGCATAAACCTAATAAACCACGTCCACGTAGTGAATTGCCCACAAACTATAAATGACATCCTCACTAACGATGTAGTAGTGACGCTTAGTTTGTCGTGTTTAGAGGTTCGAAGACCATGAACATGCAATTTTAATATGTGAGACGACAATTTGATAGTTTCATACTTAAACCATTGCAAATCGTAGTATTGAATGATTATCCCATTATAACTCTAGTTGCTCCTTGAATGAATTCAAGAGTATTTCGTTGACCACATCTAGACTTAATTAAATTTCTCAAATACAAGTATATAATCAACACCTGCGGCATTTAATATAACACTTGGAACTTGATAATTAGTTGAATTTTTCCAGTCCCTATTGGTTCGACATCCGGCTCTCTAAAAAGTGACACTATATTACTTGTACGACCTTGTACACTCAAGGGACCATCATACCGGTATATAAACATCAAATATGTTGTGATTAACTACTATCAGTAGATTACGGTTATATATGTTGTGGATAGCTGCTAGAAATTGTATATAAATTATAACGAAAGTACCTCGTCGTGGGAAAGAACATGTTAGGTGCGATACACGCTAGAAGTGTCATAGGAAACTCTTCTATATTCTCTAGTTCATTGTATTAGTAGGATTGTATGTTTTATTGCCAAGCCTAGACTTTAGAAGCTCGTGAACATATATCGGGCCTGTGCTTGTAGTTGAACACCATAGGTGCTGCTAGTAGATTTAATTACCGCTTGGAAGTTCGTATTGTCGAAAGCATGCCTAGGGCCATCAAGGACTCTCATGCCCTGTGGTCGTAAATTTAGATAGGAAGGCTTACATTTAGAGTCAGCCGCCAAGAGTTGTCTAGAGAATTGAGTGATATACTGCCATCTAATTAGTTATTACCAGTGATTGTCGCATTCTAGTTGATTTAGTATTCATAAAATAGGTGGCCCAGAAGTCGCCCACCGCCCGTGATCAAGATAAGGTCTAAGTGGACTAGCACCATGTTAGTATAGTACTACCCACATGCTAAGAATGTCGGTAAGCTGCTTGTGGAGGATTAGTGGCCGATCGCTCAAAAGCATGTTCGTCCAGTAATAGCTCTACAGTCATTCTAGGTAGAGGAACTAAGTAATTAGTTATCCGTGACCCCACGCTTTTTATGAGTTATAATTGTCTCAAGTGTGACATTTAGAGTTATGTTAGGACACTCCAAATTCGCTTATCTAGTCTAGACCATTAGAGATCATGATCACTATCAGATCCTATGATCAGATACATGTGCATCGGGTGCCCGATAGTAGAGCCTTTCATACTATCTTAGGGGGTGAGCAACAGAGCGTTGGCCCGTAGTTCCAGATACTCCTTTAAGTGGCTAGATTGAGATTTCTGCACATCACATTGGTTGGGGTTGCCCTAACTCAAGAGCCTTCCATCACCACCCCAGGGTTACTAGCTGTGTCATCAATCGTGAGGGTCTAGATGATGTCACTCCAAGAAGCGGTATGCCGTCCGCAAGGGACGAAGATAAGGTTCATGGTTTATACACCCATTCCATGGCTGGACTATTTTATGATCATATCGGCACCATACCCCTGACGAGCATGGTGCCTCGGGTGTTATCAGGAGTCCATCGAACTCGACACAACCACAGCATCGTGAGCCAAGAGGATTAGTTGTAACCCAAGGGGACAAGTAGGACTTGTCTATAGCACGTAGAGTCAACGAATCCCATAGGGATATATAGATTTAGGTGTAGTTAGGCTTATGGGGGTCCCTATAGGTTATTTCTGTATTTCTTGTACCTTTCAAGCTTATTGGGGCTAGGTTAGGTTCTTTTCGTATTCTGTGTTCTAGATGTAGCTTATGAATATATGATCTACGCTTGTAGCTCATATACGTGTAGTGTTTTTCATGAAGTAGATTACGAACAAGCTACTTAAAGCAATCTTTCTGCCTCTTCTCTCTATTTACTTTCAATCTTTACCATCTTACATATTTCTTTACATATTCGGTACTTTATGTACTGGTGCCCGCATCCCTAGGCGCTGAATTACTTGCCTCGTAGGTGCGATAGACACGGTCGCACCTCTTAGCTATCAGCCGCAGCCGCCGGTACAACCAGCTCCGCTCCTCCGGAGTCGATAGTTAGGGAAGGTTTTTTCTTTTCGATTGTATAGTATGGGTAGGTCGACCCCGTTCGACCAATATTCTACTCCTGTGAGGCTTCTTGGCGTGATTTGCAATTCCATGTGGTTAGTTTATTGTTGGCGTGTAGGGCCTATAATTGTGTTTTATTTCGTATGATGGTCGTGTGGGGCCTCGGCTTAGCTATAGGATAGTGGCCTTATCAACTATGCATAGTTATAGTTGTCGGATTTTCATTTTACCATAACTAGAAAACATGGTGGTCTTGTCAGCCCACCTAGGAAACCTTTTTGTTGCCCGTTGTTTGATAGCTATTTTTATTTATAGGGTGTTATAGTGGCTTTGCCAGCTGGAAACTATGTTTACAAAGCTGAGTATATAGCCCGTTTTTTTCTTAAATTGAGTTGCAGGCATGCACAAGACATGCATAAGCTCAGCCAGGCTCGCCTAGAATCCGTGTGGCACTAGTGTAAGTCATGCCTCCCAAGGCTGGTCGTGACAAACATGGTATCAGAGCATGTCATATCCAGGGAGTCAAGCAGGCCGTGCCAAGTAGAGTCTTACTTGTTGGATATGTTATGCAACACATTCTATAGACGAGAGGTTGCGGTGGCATGTTAGGGTGTTTAGTCTTCTTTCTTCCAATCGTGCTATTAAGTAATGTTGTATGTATTGAGTCCCTAAGCTTTCATTGTTATGTGTGTCTAGAGTAATATGTGATATGAGATAGATTTCAGCCAATCGCAAGAAAACTCCAGCAGTAGGAGGAAGTACCAGTGCGACGCCGGGTTGGGGGACAAAGCCTAGTTTGGAGGAAGAAGGCGGATGTCTTCAATCTTCCTAGTATCTCTGGGCACCAGAATTTGATAAGGTAATAGATATGCCAGCACTATCGCCAATTCTTTCCACCGCCTTAGAGGAGGAGGTCAGGAGTATAGTATACATATGAGTTGACTTACCTACTAGATATATACGATCGATAGGGGCTATAGTTAATGTGGGGATTACTCTAGGGTGTACACAAGAAGTGGGAATTATGAGTTCTACCTCCAAATTCTTCGGACGCTGTACACCCCATACCTCCATCCTATTAAAGTAAGGAACGACCATTTCCCGTCTCCTAGTTTTGTTTTTAGTATAGCAAAGAGAATAATAATTGAGGCGATGTTTCCAGAGTAAATAGTTAAGAAGGGTTAGATCCGTTGACTCGGCAGCAAGTTGTGTGCTGCTGAGCCTTCAGTGTTTATGTGTTATTAGACCTTTACGGTAGTACATTAGGAGAGAAGATAATACTGCCAGTGGTACCTGTTGTGAGAATCCATAAGTGATATACCCCTAGCGACCGTAAAGCTCGGTCAGAAATAGGCCGATTCCGACGCAAAGGTGTTAATGACGATAAGGAACACCTCGCAAGATAATGGTTATGTTCCCAGTTCGTTATATTGAAGGACAGAGAAATCATATGAAAAAATGGGCCCAAGTGCGGGTCAAAAGGATACGTGTCGATAGACTTGATAGTAATATCCTTTGGCGCATAAAGTAGAAGACACGAACCCTAGAGTTAAGTTTAAAGGAGTAGTGGAAAGGCACGAGTACTTAACTCGGGGGACTAGAATCAACCCCAGAATAGAAGTAAGTTGACAGAGTATAGGAGCACCACTGAATGTCAAGAAAAGACAGTTAAGAGATAGTAAGGATGTAAACCAAGAATATCGCAACACCACCACCATTTATGATGTAAAGGAGTGGCTACCAGAGACCCTAACTCAGAGAAAAGGCCTACTAGTGGAGTTATTAGCCTTTAAGATAATAAGGATAGAGCCATAAGACCCAAAGGTTGACTCAGCATTCCAAGGGTGACAGAACTTTGTTAGTAAACAATCAACGTGCATCATTTTCGTTGTTCTCTCCACCCGTAGTTTAGCGAAAATGCATTATGTTGTAAGAGAGACCTACTGATGGCAATGGGGATGATGATATTGTCGAGTCATAGCATAGAGCTTTAATGACAAACCCGGGAAGGCTGGGTAACAAAAATCGGGCAAACTAATTCAATAGATATCCATGCCTGGGTAAAAGCGTGAAGGAATCAACCCGAATATAGTTACAAGGCCACTTCATATCGCAACCGACTTCACTTGAGTCACTACAGAAAGGCTAATAAGGTCAACTTATGTTAAGACCGGGTAAACATATTTCACTACGCCGAAGTTAAATGTGTAAGAAATAGTTTGGTTGCGTGGAACAAAATATCTAATAAATTTGACAGAGTGGCACAACGTACAACTAGGTTTTAGGAAGGCTTTCAAAATGGATTAAAATGCATGTTATGTTAAGTATGATTCGTCGTCTCCAATCAATGTCTAAGCAAAGCACACGGTTTAGATGCCCGGAGATTTGCTATAAGTGAAAGTGGAGGCCCCTAGATGATGATTGAAAGCAGATGAGTTAGAGGTAGCTGAATGGGGCATACTAATACATCATCTAAAAGAAGGGAGGAAAGCCTTTCAAGAAGGATGTACTAGAAGCCCAGGATTTTCGAAAGTTCTACCTTAACATATGGTGGTGGGAAGTTAAATATTGAAGCAACAACTAGGTATTCCTTGGAAACTTCACCAATGAAGGGCGTTATGGGATCAGATACGGGAGGGCACCGAAAGCCCTAGATTATTGCCTACTGATCCTATGCTGGGCTGGCGGTCGCAGGCAGATTACCTTCGGGTCTAAGGACTGCTCATCAACACTATTGAAGCACAGTAAACCTTGTCGAAAGATTAATCCAACCCGGAATACCTAAAAGTACAAAAGCGTTGTTCCATGGAGAGACTCCAATAGTTATAGGAGCAATCTGGAAAATCAGAGTTGTAGCCCATTACAATATTGGGGGCCAATAAAAAATACACATTGTGTTTGATCGAGAACTACTTAATGACGCAAGTCTGACAAAGCTTTCATTATTTTAGGCTTTACAATGACAAGGAGGCCGTACTCCAAATGAGTTAAGCTATGGAAAATAGTTCCGTATGTTATACAGCTTGACTTATTGTTATTATCAATCGAGTATGTTATTTGTTGACAGAGCTATGTTTTCAAGTTAAACAAAGATCTTGTGAGATGTCTCAGAGTTGGATTTTTTTTGTGTTTTAGGTTTCCGTGACATACTCCATAATAAAGAGGGGACTCTGCCAAGTTTTTATTGGAAACGTTTAAACAAGAGTTAACACCTTTTATGTCTCGAGGAATGACATTCGAAGAAGAATGTTCCTAAGGGGGGAGGATTTTACACTCCATAGAATGTTATCGATTAGTATGTACCCGTGGGCCGGGACGAGTAAAGAAAGATTGTTGCGTGTGGAAACCTCAGAAGTGGGGTCGACAGACCAGTGTGCACAAGTCTAGCACGACGCGCCAACCAGCAATGCATCGCCAGCACGCCTTGCTAGGGGCTGCCGGGCGCCTTCGAGAGGCGCCGACGGGATGCTTGCCGCAAAGAATGGGAGGCGCGGGAGCGAGGGCTTTGTGGCGCGTTTGGTAGCATGAGGGAACACCTGCCATCCCTTCATGTATATATATATATACTCCTCCACTTCATTTTATGTCATTTGAAACATAAGCCATGGCCGTGAGACTAAGGAAGCACACAAGTTTCATCGATTTTTTGCCGACATTATCAAACACTGCATAATCTCAAATTAGCCCCAGGTATTGAATCCTAAGATCCCAGGGAGCATTACTACTGAGTTATTTTTGTTGAAATTCTACTCGAAAATCATAACCCCATCGAGCAAAAATTGTCAGAATTGCTCCAAACCATAAACAATCATAGGCATCAAGTGCGCTTTTCCTTCCGAACTCTTGGAAAATTATAATTTTTCGGCCGTATTTTATGTAGTTGAATTATAGTTGCTATTTATATCAAAATTTGTCCCTTTTAAGCCTGAATTTTTTATTGAAATTCACTTCTTCATTTGCAGTGTAATAGTTAATGCTGAAAAGAGTCGACGAATACAAGTTGAAACTCATCGATTATTTAGGAAACAATGAGGTATGTGGCGCTTTCTTAACCTCACAAGTTATTCTAATCAAAATCGCTTTATGAATTATGTCTTTAATAGAAATAAGGAGCCCATATGCTGCAGAGATAATTGCTACAAGTAGATTGTACGGGACATGTTGTAATTAGCTATTACTAGTGTATAAATATCGATATAAGGTGATTAGTCATGGCTAGAAGATTACGGCTATATATGTTGTATAGTCGCTACAAAAATGTATATAAATTATACTGCAGTACCCTCGTCGGGAAAGAACATGTTAGGTGCAATAGGCACTAGAAGCGTCACATAAACACTTTTATTCTCTCGTCTCCTCTTTTCTATTAGTAAGATTTTTTATTTCCACGCTGTAGCTTAGACCTTAGGAACTTCCGCAGGAATAGTTATTCAAATTCCCGAAGTTAGTTTGAACAACATAGGCAGATCGGCAATTTAATTACCCATTTGGTGCCTGTATTGTTAGGAATGCACGCCTGCATGGGCCATTGGCATACCTCTCACGCCAAAGGTTTATAAATTTAGATAGGAAGGCCATACTTAGAGTCGTCAGAGTTGTCTAGTGAATTGAGTGACAAATTTCTTCCATCTAATGTGTTATTATCAGTGGTTGTCAGCCCTAATTGATGTGGCATTTGCCGCCCAAGTCGCCAAGGCCAGCCCTACCTAGATAAAGATGATGTTCATGACTAGCACCATGTTGGTATCGGTACTACCCATGTGCTAAGAATGTTGGTAAGCTACCCGTGGAGTGATTAGGTCACAATTCAAAAGCATGTTCGCCCAGTAACAGCTCGAGTGAATGCTCTAGGCAGAGGAAACTGCCTGCCCTCCACGACCACTGAGTTGTTTAAGAGTTGGCACTGTCTAGGCAAGACATTATTATGTTAGCCACCCAGATCTCGCCTCTATCAAGTCTAGACCATAGTAAGATTATGATCACCGTCAGGATCCTCTGATCACATATTGGAAGCACGGGGTGTGCTTGCCAACAGCCTTACGACTATCCTAGGGAGCGAGCAAAGGATGTCGTTAGGCCCGTAAGGCCGGGACACGCCTTGAGTGGTTAGATTGAGATTTCCTGCATAACACCTAAGGGGGTTGCCCTCACTCAAGAGCCTTCCATGAACTCCCTAGGTTACTGACTATGTCTTTTCCTGTCAGGGGCTAGATGACGTCACTCCAAGGAGTGGTATGCCATCCTCATGAGGGACGAAGACGAGTTCGAGGGCCTTATACGGTCCATTCCATGGCTTGACTATTTTTTATGCCGTATCTACATTCATACTACCCACTTAGCCGTGCCCCGGTATAGCTATCATGACTCCACCGAATCAAACACAACTACATATTAGGAGCCAAGCAGGCTCAATTGCAGACCTAAAGGGACTAGTAGGTTAGCTATAGAACCAAAAGAGGTGTCATAGAAACCCGAATAGGGGTATATCGATTGAGGTGTACTTTCCAGGCTTACATGGGGGTCCTATAGGTTATTTTTATATTGCTTGTACCTTCCGGTGTGGGAGCCAGGTTAGGTTCTTGTCTGTATTCTTGTCTGCTAGCTATATAAATTATGAATATAAGGATCGTACAATTTAGCTCATATACAAGTAGTGTTTTTCTAGATCCAAATTCCGAATAAGCCAACTTACAAGGTAAACTATCTGCCCGTTCTCTCTATTTACTTTTAGTCTTTAACAGCTTTCATTGCCTTATATGTTCGGTCCATATTGTACTGAAGCCCATCCCTGGGCACTGCATTACTGAACAGGTGGATAGACACGAATAGACCCTAGCTTCGCCTAGAGTCAACTAGCTCCTCTCCTCCTGAGCCGGTTAGTTAGAAGGCTGTCTTGATTGTACAAAGCATGGGCAGGTCGGGTCCCGACCAATATTCTATTCCTAGAGGCTTGCAGATTTATAGTTCTCTATGGTTAGTTTGTTGTTGGCCGTATGGGCCTATATATGTTTTATTTCATATGATTGCTATGTGGGTCTCTAGCTATTTGTTAGTGGTCTGGTTTCCAAGGCTATAGTATAGTTACGCTTCCCGATTTTCATTTCGCTTATAACTAGACGCATGGTGGTCTTGTCGGACCGTCTCGGGGATCCCTTCATGGGAGATACCCTTAGAAACACCCAATCATCAACTTCGAGCTCAAGTTCCCTCTTTATCATATAGGCATAGGACTTGGCGACCCTGGAAGTTGTTTCCAATTTTTTCCCGTATGAGCCGTAACCACCTCCATGGCCTCATGGAGTGAATCGGGTCCTATCATTGCAACTTCAATGACTTTAAACCAACCAATAGGCGATCTATTTCTCCACCCATAGAAAGCCTCAAAAGGAGCCATCTTAATACTAGAATGGTAGTCGTTATTGTATGCAAACTTTATAATGCTCAAGCCACACATCTACCAAGTGAGAAGCGGACATTGTCAATAAAGAACCCAACTAGAGGTTGGGGTCGAACCCACAGGGAATAGGGGGATTGGATTATAACTGGTAATTGAACTTGTGAGGTAGTTACTTCAAAATTAGGGGATTCTAAAGAAAATCAATAATAAAAACAAAGATTAATATTCTAGTGTTAAGTCAATATCAAAGGATAACTAGGGTTTGTGTTTTCCATGGGTTCATAACTGCTTTGGGTATATACTCGTCATTATCACCAATACTTACTCATAGAACTGATAACTTAGGTTCATTCAAACGACCAACCAGTCCCTATTGAATGACTATACTCGATTACTCGACCAAGTCTCATGAGCGGCTTCAAACTATCCATTATCACTTAATTCTAGATTTAACTATCCTATTACCACAAATCAAGTTAATACAATGATCATCAAGATCAAGACTCTATTGTAATTCTTTTTTCCTAATATGTACCTCTTCGACCAAATCATATAAAGAATTCGGGCATATCCTAACGTTGCGCACCATTAAGAAACGTTTAAGCATGAAAAGAATACAATATAAGTATTTGGTATTGGTTTTAGAATCACTTTGTGTAACCCTACCTTGTTAATCCACCATGGTTCCCACAACCCTAGATATGGAGGTTTTAGCCTCTCATAGTAGTAAGTTGTGATTTGCATTTATGATTAAGAATAAAAATCAATACTTACAATAATGATTGAGAAAACCACTTCCTTTAATTACTCGGAAAAATCTTGATAAACAAGTAGCAATACAGATGAATTCAAGAAAAGGTCGATCACAAGTTGAATCAACTCAATTCTCTCTCTCTCTTTTACTTGTTTCCCTTCTCCATGATTGTCTCCCGAAAAATAAAACCTAAAACGTTTTTATACAGACACAAGAATCCTTTTCCTAGGCTAACAGGATGAATTTCCATATCTGGAGCCGTAGTCATCACAAGCCAAGTTACGATCCGTAGCAGCTTCCTACGACTCGTAGCTGTCTATCGTACCTTGCATTATTTGAAGAATTTCAGCTAAGAGTTGGATCTAGGTAAGATTCATACCTCCTTCATACGACCCGTACTGAGCTGCCGTAGTTTAATTTTGAAACCTTGGAATTCTTCTGAAGTTCAACATGACCGTCATGGTATGACTCTTACCTTCTTCCCACGGGTCGTACATTCCTTCCGTAGTAGGAGTCAGCACTTTTTGCAAATTTTCTGAACTTTTTCATGATTTTATCATCACGACTCGTACCATCTTGGTACTATTCGTACTGAGACTCGTACATTGCCTCTCTGCACCATAAGCCTTCTGCAACTTTTCATGGCCCTCAGTACGACTCGTAGGTCCTTTCTACGGCTTGTACTATGGTCTGCACATTAAGCCTATTTTGCATCTTTCAGGCTTTCTTTTGCCATTTTTAGATCCAATATCAATTCACCCTCCAATCAAAGTGTAACACCCCGGGAAGTCCTAAGAATAGACCCGGGGGTTGAATTTGAAAAATGTAGAAAACTGGCAAAAACATCATAGGACGGGCGACTCAACGACTCGTGGTTCGATACCACAAGTCATCGTAAGTTATCGTGGTATGGTAGTTCAGGGACGCGTGGTGACAACGGACGGTGTAATAACTCATTTTCAGGAACAACGAGTCGTTGTTACCAGTCGTTGGAAGGACTGAACTTAGGCTGATGGGGAACCCACGGGCATCCCACGATCCATGGTGAAAAGTGATGGCCTATTTTTTCTAGTCATTTTTTGTAGGTTGAAATGTCCAGCGCTTACAACGGATTGAGACCATTACTTGTTGGAAGGCACAACGAGTCATAGTGAGGCTCATGAAAAGGAAAGCCAAATTGGTCAAGGAGTGACAACGGTCGATTCAACGACCCGTTGTTTGATGTAACGACTCGTCTTGATGAATCATGAGAAGTACCTAAGATATTTCATGAGGTAGTGGACCAACCGACTTGATACCACGAATCGTGGTGTCTAGAAATGACCTGTTGGTTCATTCGTTGGTCCGTCCGGAGCAGTTTTCAGGAAAATTTTTAGTAAGGGCATTTTTGACTTTTCCATTATTTGAGACCCTAAACTACGTCATTTTGGGTATTTTTATGAGTGTGTCATGATGGGTTAAGTGCCTAATGCATACCCATTCCCATGCAAGAGCTTTAGAGAGATTTTTTTGGAGATTCAAGGTCTTCTTCCCCCAAGTTTCCATCAATTTCTTTGTGGGTATTCAAGGAACTTCGAAATCAATCCATTCCCAGGAATGTAGGATTTTAGAATGGGTGAAATCCTTTCACACCCATGCCCAAATTTCGATTGAAATAATGAATTCTCCCATTCAAGTCTTTGGGGTTTTACCCAAATGTATGAAAATGTGATTTCTCTTTATAGGTATGATTTAATTGAGTTTTAATTATTGAATTATGGATGATGGGAAGGTTTTATATTATTTTATTTAAAATCATGTTTCAATCTTTTTAAATATAAAATTTCCATTTCATGAAGGTTCATGAATGTTATGATTTACAAGGAATATGCAATTTTTTGAATTTATTAATGAAGAAAAAGCATGAATTCAAGTTACCCGTGTTTATGAGCATATTTTAAAAGAACTGAATATGATGAAGTATTGGGCAATGCCCAAATGTTGAAAAATGTTTATGATTTATGAAGCGAATTACTTAATTTATCGATTTATGATGTTGGCCGATAAAAAGGGCCTATGATTCTTGGCTAAGCATGTTTTATAGGGGATCAATGATGATAAATGTTATATTTTAGCCAATGAATCTTAATGCATTATGTTATTGATTTACATAAGAGCCTATATGAATATTTTTGGGAGCCGTTTCTAGCACCGAGCAACCCGACGTTCAAAGGACTACGTCGGTGTCTCATAACCACATGCCCCAGTGGGTTTCTAAATGATATGATATATTGATAATTATCCCCTCAAATATGATATCACCCCTAATGCGCGACCCTCGCCTGGCAAGCCAGGATCGGCTCTGCCCACTTGAGCGAGATAGTGGGGCATCATGAAAGGCTCTACCATGATGGTGTAGGCTATGGCGAGTCCTCCCATTGTTCCGCATGTCTTATGCATTGTTATTTTTATGTTATTAGCTTAAGTTATGTTTTGATAAAGTTTACTTATGATTATGATAATGAATGATTTATGAATGGTTTGAAAGTCTTAAGCCTTATGTTTTCTTACTAAATTTATGATACAAACATGATGCCCTTCTCCTATGTTTATTTATAAGTTTGTTATACTTTTAACGCTCATTTTACTTACCTTGAATACCCGGTACATTCCACGTACTGATCTCATGCTTTCTATTATGTATCGTTTCATGATACAGTGTCCAAATCCCAGGCTCATCCTCATCCTTAGTCCATCTCAGCTTACGCTCTAAGTTTATTGGTGAATCCTCATGTTTTAAGGGCCGACTGACATACTTTTATGTTATCTGTTGTTTCAGTATTGTTCGGGTTAGTTAGGGATGTTGTCCCATCAACCCATCGTATGTAGTAGAGGCTTTCAGACAAATATGTAGTACTTAGCCTATGTGTACGTCTAGTATTTTCTGACGTTATTCTATGGTTACATTTTTTCTATGTTTTATGTTTATAATTCCGCTTATTCTTGGGGACTCTCGGGGTTCCTACTCCTGTGTCTACAATCAGGTTGAGCGTTCCGGTCGTGACAAACTTGGTATCAGAGCAATAGGGTTGAAGTGTCCTAGGGTGTCTTAAAGCCATGTTAAGTAGAGTCTTTTTCATGGGTGTGATGCGTGCAAGTCCTATGACGAAGAGGATACAAGACGTTTAGGAAATGTTCCCCCGTTTAATGTTTTATGTCGTGCGATGAAAATCCTCTCCATCCTTCTACTTCGTGCCAGTCGCCTTGCAGAATTATGGCTCCTAAAAGATTAAACGGAAGGAGGATTGGAAATGATGAAGGCCATGGGGGTGGCAATGAACATGGATATCAGCAAGCCCCACCTGTTACGGAGCCCCAAGCACCAAAGCCAGCTGCCCACGCTGAGTTTCGGGCGACTATTCAGATGTTGGTGCAGGCCTTGATCGCTCAGGTCAACTAGCAGGCTGTTGCATAGGTCCCATAGAATGGAAATACAGCGGGGGCTCAGATTAGAGACTTCTTCAAGATGAACCATCTTGAGTTCACGGGGTCAGAGGTGGACGAGGATCCACACGAGTTCATTGAAGAGATCTTCAAGGTCACTCAGATTATGGGAGTGACAAATGGGGAGTGTGTTGACTTGGCCTCTTATCAGCTAAAAGAGGTCTCTCATATTTGGTACAAGCAATAGAAGGATGGTAGGGCAGCGGGAGCGGGCCCTATCAGTTGGGATGAGTTCCACATGGCTTTTCTCGACAGGTTCTTCCCTCGAGAGATGAGGGAGTTGATGGAACCTTGTTAACCTCAAGCAGGGAATGATGACAGTGCTGCAGTATTCGCTTGAGTTCACTTATTTGTAAAAATATGCCCCAGAGTTAGTGATGGATCAGAGTGCATGGGTGAGCCGATTTGTTCATGGTGTGGCTAATTATTTAGTCAAGGATTGCAGGACTTACATGCTTCACCATATGGACTTGCCTTGCATAGTGTTGTACGCACATCAGATGGAGACGGCTTATATGAGGGAGAGGGAGGCAAAGAGGGCTCTGACGGATAGTTGTGGGTTTTTGCATCAGAGGTCTGGTGGTGGATACCGTCCACAGCTCCAGCATAGATCACAAGCCTCAGTACCATCATCAGCTAGTGTTCCATCAAGGCCAAGGAGTGATTAGAGGAGCAGGGCTACAGGGTCAAGGGATCAGAGGAGCACCCAGTTAGAGTATACCTCTCCAGCCCGCGAGAAGTGTGGCAAAAGTCCTGTCGGGGAGTGCTTGCTTGGTTCAAATCTTTGTTATGGGTGTCGTAGATCTAGGAATATGCGCTGAGCTTGCCCATATGCTTTACTGGGTGATGATAGGGGTCCTGAACAGACCCCCAGGACAGCCACAGCTCCAGCCCATTCTTCTCCGTAAATCTACAGCACATCAACACCCTCAACTTAAGACTTTTCCATGTCCTTAGGCAAAGAAAAGAGAAACTAAAACATGACGCTCAACTAGAAAATAGACATATGATACTACAGCCAGTATTCAAACAGAACATGCACTTTCTTTACAAGCTTTATTGACCCTTTCTCATGGAACAACATCAGCTTATGTATTACAAGCAACCTCAAAACATCATAAACTAGGATCAAAACATGCCATTCATCTGTCAACAGGTAATCAAGTCAGCACAAATGCTTTCCACACAGTCCAACGGTAAAAGCAAACATAATCCATGTACCCTCACAAAAATGAAGTCCCACTTAGATGTGAAATGTCAAAAACATGATATAGGACTAAGAATGTACGGCACTCACTCTCACAAATAAGTTACAAGTATTATGTGTAAAATACCATAGGCTTGTCCATGTTTTCTTTACTTTGGTTTTTCATATGGTTGGGTTTGGATCACTATAGGACATGATATGGCTTGTAATGTAGGCTCAAGGCTGGACATTGTAAGGATGGAATATTTTATAAGTGACTATTCCTTCCTTGGCACTACATACATTGGCTAAACGATTCACCTAATTCACCCTTTTATTCTTTCATTCCCCTTTCCCCTTTTCTCCTTTTTATTCACATTTGCATGGGTGTGGTGAGTTTTCAACTTTTTTCAACTTTTTTCCTAAGGGGGAGATGGTGTGCTACGATACCTGGGTCGACTATATGTTCCAGACGTCGATAATTTGAGGGTTCGAATATTGCATGAGGCACATGGTACTAGATATTCTATCCATCCAAGATCCATGAAGATGTATTAGGACATGCGAGAAATCTATTGGTGGGACGGTATGAAGAAGGATATTATGGAGTTTGTAGCTAAGTGTCCAAACTGTCAGCAAGTGAAAGTTGAGCATCAAAGGTCGGGAGGGGCACTTCAGGTTATTAGCATTACCACTTTGAAGTGGGAGGAAATAAATATGGATTTCGTTATAGGCCTACCTTGAACTCGCCGACACTATGACTCCATTTAGGTCATGATAGATAGGTTAACTAAGGCTGCGCGCTTCCTACCGGTCAAGACAACGACTTCAGCAGATAATTATGCCAAGTTGTATATTTGGGAGTTGGTTCGACTTTATGGAGTTCCCTTGTCCATTATTTAAGACCATGGTACTCAGTTTACCCCTCAGTTCTGATGGTCTTTTCAGAAGGGACTTGGGACGCAAGTTATGCTCAGTACATCCTTCCATACACAAACAGATGGACAGGCAAAACGAACCATTCAGACCCTCAAGGTTATGTTTAGGGCATGTGTTATGGATTTCAAAGGTAGTTGGGATGATCATTTTCCCTTAATTGAGTTTTCTTATAGTTATAGCTATCACTCCAATATCCAAATGGTACCGTTCCAGGCTCTTTATGGGCGAAGGTGTAGATCTCCGATCGGATGGTTGGAGGTTGGCAAGGCAGCTATAATAGGGCCAAATTCGATTCATGAGGCGATGGTTAAGGTTTAGTTGATAAGGGACCAGTTGAAAATCGCTCAGATTTGTCAGAAATCATATGCCAATGTGAGGAGAACAGATTTGGAGATTAAGGTTGACGGCTGGGTATTTCTAAAGGTATCTCCCATGAAAGGAGTAATGCGGTTCGGAAAGAAAGGGAAACTTAGTCCCTCTATGTTGGTCCCTATCGGGTTGTGAGAAGGGTTGTTAAGGTGGCATATGAGTTGGACTTTCCATTGGACTTATCTTCAGTTCATGCCATCTTTCAAGTATCACTTTCAACGAGGTTTTTGGGTGATCCAACCTTGGTAGTCCCAGTAGACAGCATTGGGGTGAAAGACAACCTCACTTATGATGAAATTTTGGGTAAAATCATAGATCGTTAGGTTCAGAAGTTGTTTCGAAAAACAAAGAAGTAACTTCAGTTAAGGTATTATGGAGAAATCAGCAAGTTGAGGGAGCTACGTGGGAAGCCAGAGCGGATATGATTGCTAGATATCCACATTTGTTCTCTACAGGCTAAGTTCCGACTTGAGGTACCAGTTATATCCCTAGGACTCTATCTAGTTTTTATGTTCAGTCATGTGTACAAGTTTCTATTATATTTAT
>JACEIK010001143.1:127179-177339 GCA_018107945.1 Datura stramonium
TAGCCAGGCACCAGATGTGCCTCGGCCCACCAGTTAGTAGTCCAGGTCCTTCTAGGGCACCAGGTGCCAGTCATACCCCCCAAGGAGGGGCGTGACACTTACATAATAGATATGTTCAACAACTTCAACTAAGAAGGTCTATTTGTCCCTCGAGCTAGACCTGCAGGGATGAATGCGATGTCCCCCAAGCGAAAGGGACATCAGCGTGAAAGAATTACTAGTATATAAGGAAAAATAACTTCTGAATAAGCTGTAATAACTAAATTAGAGCAGGATCTAATATGGAAATAGAATGATAGATGGGTTAACACAAGAAACTAAAGAATATCATAAATAGTTATAACATCAATCGTCTATATAATCTGATAGCATGACAAACTTGTAATCTATAATCTGTAATCTATAATTTGTACTCTGTAATATGTAATAATGTAAAACTATAAAATTGGTAATATTGAAATACTATAATGTTGTAACACAATATTACTAAAATACTATAAAACTTGGGAGTAACCATGGAGTCATGTGTTTTATTATCTTTTATAATCTGTAGATACCATGAGTTGTATCTATATTCATATATGATTTCACTAGAAATATCAACCTCAGGCGACCGTCGTGCTAGTAACACATATCAATATCATTAATCATGATCACGTGGTACCATGGGCCATATACAGCCATCATTAAATAACATAAATTGAACAAGCATACCAAGGGTTTATTAACATTATGGATGTATATGTAACACATCTATTATCGTACAAAGATTGAACCATTCAATATATATGAGTAAAACTGACCCAGAATATGTAAGGCTAGAATAAGTACCTAGGGCCTCTTCCTCCTGCTCGAGGAATAACTGGGGATGTTTTTCTTTCATCTCATTCTCAGCTTCCCATTTAGCCTCTTAAGCATTCTTCTTCTCCACAATACTTTCACTGAAGCAATCTCTTTTAGTTCTCAGCTTGTGAATTTGGTAGTCAAGGATAGCAACTGGGACTTTTTCATAATTCAGGTTCCCTTGGACACCTATACTCTCAACTGAGACAACTAGAGACATGTCTCCCATGCACTTTCTCAACATGGGCATGTGGAGGACTGGGTGAGCTAAAGCTAACTCTACAGGCAGCTTTAAATCATATCCACTAACCCAACTCTCCGTACAATCTGGTAAAGGCCAACATACATTGGGATGAGTTCCCATTTTCTCCCAAATTGAATGACGCCTTTCATTGGCGCAACCTTCCAAAACACAAAATAATCAATAGCAAACTCATCATCTCTGTGCCGCACATCAACATAGGACTTCTAGCAGCTTCGAGTATGTAATACCCCGAAAGCCCTAAGTTTAAATGGAGAAAATAGGAAATTATGCACCAGATAACAAGACGAGTCATCTAGTACTTGTAAGGAGACTTCACGAGTCGTTAAGTGACTCATGAAGTGGAGGGAGAGTTGGCTAAGATTTTCGGTTAGGGGGTGACCACGAGAGAAGTAACGACTCATGGTTATGGCAACGAATCGTGGAGTTGGTCGTGGTCAGGAGCTGGCATGGATGTTGAATTTTTGGTAGTGTTCCCAATGAATGGGTCACCACGAGTCCTTAGGTACACCGTGATCTTTGGTGTCCCTCGTCATGACTGGCAGTATATGTTTTTCAGTGTTGGTGACAGGAGAAGGTAACGGGTCATCATCATGGGTAACGATTCGTCCAGTCCCTCGTTGGGACTGGCAGTGTGATTTTTCTACAAATTTATTAAGGGCTTTTCTGTAATTTCTAAGCTCCCAAGTCCTAAACTATGTCGTTTTAAGCTTATTGTTTTAAGAGGGTTTAGCTCATTCTAAACCATTCCCTCTCTGTGCATGCAAGACTAGTGAATTTCTAAAGTGATCAAGTCTAGAATTCATCAAATCCTCCTCCAATTCCTTTAGGCATTCAAGAAGGAGTGTGAAATCAGAAGTATCCAGGTATGTGGGGTTATGAATGGAAGTATTCCTTCACTCCCATGCCCAAATTCTCTCTTAAATCATGAAATTTTAAGTTGATGAATCTATGGGGTTTTAACCCAATTTGTGAAATTCTCTAAGTATCTATCATGGGTAAATTCTCTTCATGTTTCTAATATTGTTTCAAGATTTATGGGAATGTTTTATAATGTTTTCAATTACAAATTTACAATTTCAAAGTCTTATAATTATGATTCCCAATTATGAAAGTTCATAAAAGGTTGAGATTATTATTCATGTTTTCAAGTATGATGAAATGTCTATGATGAAAGTATTACTTTTAATTACCCATGTTTATATTCATTATTTCTACTATCTCAAGCATGTATAAGTTTGGGCAAGCCAATATGGTCAAGTATGTTTCATGATTTACTTCAATTTCATGTTATTAGCTTACCACATGGTTTTAGAGTCTAGACTCCCACTTTTCAGCATTCAGTATAGTAGAGCCAAGGCTACTCATGATATGTTTATAGATTATGCATGTATGATTATGATTCAGCTTCTTCAAAAGATGATGGATCAACTTCGTTGAAAAATGATGGAGAGCATATGCATGTTTTTAGGAGTAGTGTATAGCACTGAGTAGGCTAAGGGTTCAGTCAACCCTGTGCCTTAGAACTTGTCACGCCCCGAGCTTACACCCTGGAGGGGACACGGTACCTGGAGTGACAAGTAACTCCAAGTCAACCCCTCGTCTATCATACACTGGCATTTTGATTAAACCATTTTCCTTACTTCAAGCAATTCCAGAAATGTCGGATCATCCTTGGTGACACTGGCATTTTGATTAAACATATAAATATAGCGAAATATTTAAAGTAAACTATAAAACATTTACGAAATAGAGTTGAATCATACATTTTTAAAAACATCTAAAGCAAACTTCAAGCCTGAAAAACTAAGTCTCGTGTCTAAAAAGCCACTACAACTAACGAGTTGCTGGGACAAGCCCCCATCTAACTCCCCAAGTCTATCAAAGAAAAAAATAGAACTGAAATAAATGATCTTCATCCTCTAAAGATGAGGACTCACCAATAGTGCGCCTAGAGTCTTCTCGAGAGTGAGTGGCTAGCGAGGTTGAGACCGAGATCCTTCATCTATATCATAAAACTATACAAAGATGAAAAATATGCATCTGTACTTTGAGCGTATTGAGTAAGTGAGACAAACCTCATACTCAAGAAATAAAGATGCTAAACTGTCAAGGCATGTAAGAATAACTAAATACCGAAATGAAATAACTAAAATAAACTGCAGATGGTCTAAAAGACCCCGTCCGATGGTCAAAGACATTCCCCGACCCGAGATTCGAATCTAATTTGGATTCCAGACCAAATCCCAGCCGACTAGTGGGGAGTGTCTATAACCGACATGTAACCACGTGAGCTAAACATGGAGCCTGATGAGCATGCTCTACTGTGAATCATTATACCTTTTCTAGCTATAAAGGCACAGAACGAGTTATCACAAGTCTCGGGGATAATAAATTAACCTACTATGGTAACGTAGTTTTACGAACCTCGGTGCGTTGGATCCTTTGGTCGCTGGTGCTGTTCTATCCTACTCCCACTGGATAGTCCTAGACTGACTACTAAGTTGATAGCTTGAAATTGGGGCCCAAGACTAGTCAGGAATACCTATCTCGAGGTACCCCGAGAGTCTTATCTGACTGAATTTTGTGTAACTGATTTCTAATACCGGTCGAGCCGCTATCTAGAAAGTTGTCGCAAACCCATTTAAAGAACAAAATAAAATCGATTTAGAAATGCAACATGGAAGTCTTTCCAAGTGACCGGACCTACTCCTAAGACCCTGCAATCCTTCCATTGGCGAAACCAGATGTTCACGACCCCCTTTACTTATAAGAGGCCAACTCACGCACTAAATCTCATTCACCCTTATGATTGTGGTAGATCTGGAATTTATCCACTAACTCAGGGACATTAATGACAAAGCACCATTTGATGAGAGAAATGAACAAAGAGTTTCAGAAAACTAGTGTTTGAATGAAGGAAGCCAGTAAGCAAACAGTGAATCCACGGGTATTTGAACTCAATATCTAGGAAAAAGCAATATTTGATGGAAGACGTAAATCCTGGAACAACCTGTTATAATAGGGAAAGCTCTTATATCTTGAAATCTTAAAGGCCCAATTCCTAATTGGAATTAGGGTATCTTTTTAATTGGATTCTTTTATCACACCGTGATATTTTACATCCTTGAATGGCCCCATTCGAGAACAATTGGTTGCCGACAAAATTATCAACGCACCACATTCCTTATTTCTATTCAACAACGTACAATAGTTCTGAGGTTGGCTAAGAGATTGCTGAATTTTTTTCCTTGGAATAGTAATAAATGGAAGAAAAGGGGTTGAGATTGACACAATTCGATCCATTATCAGAGAGTAATCCTGACCCCACGGATCATTCCTTTTCCGATATACGGCATAGGGATTTACCAAGTTGATTCTTAGGAAATGTCGAATCAAACCATTTATCTTATTTCAACAAAAGAAGCACGGGCTTCTTCGCAAGAAGAACTTTTTTGTCTTGGTTCTGTTCAATACTAACAAGTTTGAACTGAATTGAATACTTAGCTGGCAAATCTCAATCGTTTCATTTCAAGGAAGAGCATCTACACTTGTTGTTCTTCATACACTCAAACAGAAAGAATCAAGTAAAAATCATTCAGGAACTGAAACTATGTGATTGAATAAATCCCTCAAGGGTCAAGGGCTCTTCTCCCTCCTTCTTCAAACTCTGATTCATATTTTTCATAGAGAAATCTCTAATCAAGGATAGACCAAGCAGCCCTTTTTGCATCATATCTAGATTTTCTGTTTGGCCAAGAAGTAATGCCACTCAATCATTATCAACCGACCGCAATCTTTTTCTTTCCCAAGAAGATCCCCACCAGAGCTTACTTAATAGGCCTCTAACTAGATCATAATCATTCTCAACGAGTCCATAAGAAGTGATCCCATTTTTTCATCTAGTCCAAAGATAAATACCAAAGATCTTGAGCGACCGATCCGTGAGAACAACTCAAAAGATAAAAAGCAAGATCGCTAATCTCTTCACGCCGCTCCAACTTCGAAGAATATTTGTACAAATAAGCATCCCCTTCGTTACATGATTTCTTTAGATGATATAAGATCTATGGGCAATTACTAGCATATTGTGCTATGCCCTTCCTATTTGATAGAAATGGATCCCCCATGATCCTCGAATCGATCTTACCCGGGATCGCAAATCCCAATTTTGTCTATGAAGAGCGGATCTAATAATAGTGTCTATAATTGATTTCTTATGTGTAATATTAATCGAGACCTCATTGGTAAGTGCTACAAGATCTCGCAGGCATTGGAACCCATGGTTATGGACTCAATCATAGATGTGAACATTTTCTTTTTCCAGTGTGAACTCCCTAGAGGAAAAAGAGTGAAACAGTGCTTTCGTTGTTGGAATAAGAAGCCTTCATATCTTAATGCACGATGACGCAGCCCGAGCTAGAGTGGGATCAACTTTGGGAATATGAGTCAAAGAATAACAAGGAATATTTCTAGTAGAACATCTGGAGATCCTACAACGCCATGGCATGTTCAATTATCTCTTAACTTAGCTATGTTAGGTTTTAACCATTGTTGTAGCTCATCATATGTATTATTCTCATCTACTTTAGACCCAAGGAACCTGGTCATCCATAGCAGTTCGACTCGAGCCACACCGGTTTCCATTATGAGATGCGCAATGGTCGCCGATTGACCCGAGCGGTCGGGAAGGCCTACGCAAGCATTTGAAAAGCGCCGAAACTCGGCATAGAAGGTTGTCTTCGGTGCTTGGGGCTCCCATCAGTGGGGCTGGTTGATGCCTATGACTGCTGCTATCCTCGTGTCCTTCACCATCTACATTCCTCCTTCGTTCGTTCTTCGAGGAGCCATGACTCTGTAATCGCGAATATCACGAATTAGAAGGATAGAAAGACTTTTCATCGCATGACGAGATCGTGAAAGAAGGGAACATTTCCTAGACGTCTCATAGCCTCATCATCATAAGTGTGGCGCGCTCACACCTAAGAAAATGACGCATTAACATGGCTTTCTGCATACCCTAGGACACTTCAAAACCTATACTTCTAATACCAAGATTATGTCAGAATTCCAAACAAGAGGACCGGATCGCGACACAAGACAAGGAGCCCTGAGAGACCCCATGTCGACCCATGGTTTAAGCATACATCTAACTAATCAAGAATCAATAACCATCAATACAATCATAGAGGAGTCTAACTTAATATAACAAAATATAAATCCTAAGTTGAATACATACACATGTCTCGAATAGCCTCTAATCATGTTGAGTTGATAAAAGGAGACCCCAACTAACTCAAAATACTGAAACTGAAATACATAAGAAAATATGAATAGTTCAGACTCGAAAGATGAGACCAAATAAGCAACACCGACTCTAATAAGCTTATTAAGAGCGGGGTCAAGTTGAGAGTCGGGTCTTGTATCATGAAACGATACAACATAGAAGTATGCGGTCAGTACGTGGAACGTGTACTGATATACAAGGTAAGTAAAACCCCTGAACGTAAGTAAAATTATTTAACGACAATGCATCAATTAAAACATAACATCGTAAAAATCAAGAGTAGGACTTGAATGCATTCTTTCTAAAATCATGACTTCTTCATAACATGATATAACATGCTTCATAACATCATAACAGAATCGATTGACTCAAAAATGAATTCTAACATTTAGACTAAAATTGAACATTGGAGTCAAACCTTGTTTAGAACATGCATTTACATAAATCTCACAAGTAATGAATATGCAAATCCGAAATCATGAGGACAATGGGAGACTCGTCTTTTTACCAACATACCACGATAGAGCTTACGTGGTCCCAACTATTACATTCAAGTGGGAAGAGCCGTCAAAAATCTTTCCACGACTAAGGACGCTACCATGATATCGATATCAAGCTAAAGTCCTATTTGGAAAAGGGGAAGCCTCACAAGGGAGGTCCTAAGTCATGTTAACAATATAAACCTACATTGGCGCATAGTTCTGAGGCATAGGGTGACAACTCTTAGCCTACTCGGTTCTAGACTCTTTCTCCAAAACATGCATATGCTCTACAACAAATATAATGAATCTCAACATCGCCATTTGACAAAGCTCAATAATCAAATACATCTCAAATACGAAATCACGCATATGAGAAGCTGTCTGCAATATACCACGTTAAACATACTTGGGAGCCTTTGCTCCAAAACCATGTGGTAAACTATGCATAGGAAGACCTTAATCAAAACATACCACAAGCTAGAATATAAATTCTGGGAGTCTTCACTCCCAAACAAGGTAGTAATCTTAGTTTGGGAAAAACATCATTTAAACTTAACATGTGGACATCGCCCAAAGCTGTTTCATACTTAGAAATACTCAATTCTCATCGAAAATATATTTTATAAATATGTGGTAGCTTAAAATCATGCTTTTCATCATAAGATTTAATCATTATCACATATACTTCGCACATCTCACTTTTCATGATCATCTCATCAATAGGCCTAAACATTCATAATGCTAGAAACATAAGTTTTAATTGAAATCATTATAAAATTAGCCCATGCTTCGAAATTTGATAATATAATCAAAATCAACTCATACACACGTATTGAAATAGATAATTCATGCATTTAGGTAAAAGCCCCATAGATCAATCATAGAATTCCGTACCTTTTAGAGAGGGATTGGGCGTGGGTGTAGAAGAAACCACCTGCCCATAACCTTTCTTATATACAAAGGCTTGATTTTACCACTTATCTGATTGCCCAAGAAGGATTTGAGCAATGAGACCTTGAAACTTGCTCTAGATCACCTCAACCTCTGTTGCATTCATAGAAGGAAATAACTAGAATAGGTTTTCCTACTAAAACCCTCTAAAACAAGCCTTAAACGATGTAGTGATAGGCTTTAGGAATTTAGAATTTACGAAAAGACCAATAATTCGCAGAAAACAACTGTCATGTGGTCCTAACTGATGACCTGACGACTGCTGCTAGAGGGCACCCACTCAAGTGTCATGGTCAAGTGCACCGCCATTTTTCCAAGAGACTGGGTACGGTCACTAATAACCATTAGGGGTGACCATGACTCATGGTCACCACTAAGTACACTTACTCATTTCCAAACATTGGACTCAAGCCTTCAATGACTTACCCATGAATCATTGCTTAATAATCACTATGTACCCATCAGGTACACTGCCCAGCTTTCCTTTCCCACGAGTCACCTGATGACTCATGGGTTATCCTCACGAGTCGTGAAACGACTCATCCTGAGGCTGCAACAAAATTTCCCACTTTTTACCCGTTTACCTCCCGAGCCTAATCTTTGAGCTCCTGGGGTATAACAAATACAAAAGATAAAGTAGCCCAAGGATCTAACAATGCATATACATCAAGCTGAAATACTCGTAACATACCAGTGACTACATCTGAGACCTCCCGCTCCCGATGATATGCGAGGGCATAAAACTTATTCTAACGCTAATCACCATTCGCACTAGTGGATGCACCCTACCGAGATGGGCGTACCGGTGGAGCTACTGAACTAGGGCTAGTCTCGCCATCATAGTTCTGTATGGCTACTGAAAATCTCTGAGCATATGTCCGTGCTTTCCACACCCAAAATTAGCACTCGTACTCAAGAAGCACCGACTAGTGTGCCTCCTACCACACCTATTTGCACTGAATGCTGAACTATATGGGCCTACTCCCCTAACCTCGAGAGCCCGAGGCTTGTCCCCTCTATGATTGCGCCTAAATCTAGATGGCACGCTTGTTGCTGATGGCATTGGAGCAGATCTCCTGGTGGGACTACCGATGATGACCCCTCACTGTGCCTCTACCTGGAGAACCCGAAACTATTGATCCTAGCCCTTGGCCTCTCTCTCACTCACCCGCACCACCTCTATCTGCTGGGCGTACAGGACCAAACCGCAGATGTCAATTTCCAATAAAGCATAGCGGTCCTGTACTTGAGCAATAGTCCGTTATCCCATGCACGAACCTCGGCCTTCACGTGAGCCTTCTAATCGCACACCATCTCCGGTTCACATTTGCATAAGCGGGTCAAATCTAAATCATACTCCTGATTTTCATGTTGTTCCCGCCTCAGGTTCATAATTTTTTCCTTGATTGCCCTTAAATCTCAAGGATCAAGAACGCTGCAAGAAACTCCATCCCAACCAATGGGACACACTCACTCCCCGCTATCCTTCCACCGTCTCGAATTAAATATGGGCAACCCCTTTCAACTAATAAGAGGCTAGATCTGCATACCTCCTCCATCACCCCCATAATCTGGTTTATCTTCTAGATCTCATCAATAAACTCATGTGGATTCACACTGATCCAGAATTCCTGGGGGATTCATCTTGAGGAAATACCCCGACTTAGCCACATCCATGTTCCCATTCTGGGGAACATGAGCCACTGCTTGCTGATTGACTCAAGTGGTCAGTGCCTGTGCCAACATCTGGATGGATAACCTAATCAGCATGGGCAACCTACTCAGGCACATGATCCCTGGGTCTTCGGTGGGGCTTGTTGGTGCCCATATCTATTGTCATTTTTCTGGCAATTTCTATTACCATTCCCTCTTCCACACCCCGCAAGGAGGTACGATTCCTGCAAACGTGCATAGCACGAGTTAGAGAGATAGAGAGACATTTAATCGCAATGACATAGATCACGAAAGAAGGGAAATTTCCTAAAATGCTTCGTGAGCCTTTTGTCATAAAAGTGTGGTGCATTCTTGTCTATGACAAAAAAACTCTACTTAACGCAGCTTTAAGGCACCTTAGACATTTCAAAACCTAATGTCTAATACCAAGTTTGTCATGACCCGAGCATAGGCCCTGATCTAGACACGAAATCAGAATCATAAATGGCCCAAAATTGACCCATGACATGAACATGATAACTTAAGCCTTATACAAATAATGTGGAAAACCAAATTTCAAAATTGAGAAAGTCTGAACAATTAATACATCTGAACAATAGAATATCAAACACTAATCTGAAGTCGAATACATAACTATGTCTCGATAAGCCTTACTTATCAGAACTTATGGGACAAAACCCCAACTAGCTCACTAATAGACTAAACTGAAAGATGTTGATAATAAGATGACTAAGAGGTCCTCGAAGGATGAGGACTCACCAACAAG
Source organism: Datura stramonium (assembly GCA_018107945.1). Lineage (NCBI taxonomy): Eukaryota > Viridiplantae > Streptophyta > Magnoliopsida > Solanales > Solanaceae > Datura > Datura stramonium. The sequence continues at coordinate 137,445 of JACEIK010001143.1, forward strand.
CTGGATATGGTAACTCTGAGAATTTACTAGCGGCGAAATCCGTGCTTGAACATTTGATCTTGTATCATGAAATGATACAACATAGAGTATGCAGTCCGCACTTGCAATGTACTAAGTATGCAAGATAAGTAAAACAGTTCAGTATGTAAAACTTGAATACATGTGAATCATAAATCACATATATCATAAGATTTTGAGATTAAATCCCTTATGTTATTAATCAAAATATGATTAAACATAATCAAACCTCATAACTGAATAGAATGACCCAAAGCTGAAAACTAATAATCATAAGTAAAACTGAACATTGGGTCAAAACTGCAGAAAACATAATATAATAACTGATAAACATACATAACTAAAATCGTAAAAAACAATGGGAGACTCATCAAATAATCGACATTACCACGATAGAGCTTGTGTGGTCCCAACTATTACACTATAGTGGGCAGATCCGTCCAAAGCCTTGACAAGGTTAAGGGCCTCTACCATGATATCGATATCAAGCTGAAGTACGCCCCCCTGGGGGCAGGAGTCAGAAGGAAGGTACGAAAGAATTTTAACATACCTACGTTGGCACGTAGTTCTAAGGCCTGGGGTTGTCTTAACTCCTAGCCTACTCGGTGCTAGACACTACTCCAAAAATATGCATATCTTATTTTTCAAAAAAGAACCGTCGTTCTTCGATGAAACTGATCATAACAACGCTTTTTTATAGTTTTGAAAACAACATGGGGAGCCTTTGCCCAAAACATACCACGAGCTTAAAAGTGGGAGTGTAGACTCCAAAAATCATGTGTGGTTAGCTAATATCATAAGATTTAGTCAAATCATGAAGTCATACTTAGATCCTGTGGGCTTGCCCAAACTTTATCACGCTTGAAATAGACTTGATAGTCAAAATCATGGATACATACATAAGTACTACAACATTCTTAAATATTAGAAATCTCATCATACTTGGAAGCAGATAATTCATAAATTGAACTTTTCATAAATAAATAATTGGGCATCTTAATTAAAACTTTGAAATCATAATTTGTAATCAAAATCATTATAAAAACATGACCATTAATCTTAAAACATGATTAAAAATGAGAATTAGAATTGACCCATGATAGGAAACATAGAAATTTCATAAACACCAGGTTAGAACCCTTGGTGGAACCATGCACTTGAAATCATGAATTGAGTAGATTTCTGGCAGGAGAGTGAAGATAAACTCCCATCTATAACCCTACATACCTGTGTAAACTGATTTCACACCTTCCCTGAATGCCCAAGAGATTTGGGAAGAAACTATGATTTCTAGCGTGGGATCTCTAATGTGGAGTTGACCTCAACTATGCATGCTTTAAATGAAAAGGCTTAGGATAGGTTAAGCACTCTTAACCCTTGTACGTACTCTAAACGATGTAGTCTCGGGGACCTAGGAGCTTAGGAATTATGAAAATACTCTCACTAAAATGCAGAAAATTGAACACTCGGCGCTACCACGAGTGACATCATGACTCATGGTGCACATGACCAGTCGCTATGTCCAAGTCAATGTCTTCTACCAAAATTCAATCAAACCTGGCTCCTGATGCGCCAACTCACGGAATGTGATAGACATGCCACTGTGACCGCCTTCATTGTCACCCCTGCACTACTGAGCTCCTTGCCAACTTTCCTTCACTTGACCAGTCACTTAACGACTCGTGACATCTCCCCACTGGTTGCTGAACGACTCATCCTGTGACCTAAGCAATATTTTCCTATTTTCTCCTCTTTGAACCCTCGAGCTGATCTTAGGGACTTTCGGGATTGTAGACATCTTCACATTAAACTCCATCCTTTAGCAATATCCACCTATAAAGAGGCGTAATTAACTTGTTAGTCCGTGGACACACTTTTAATCAAATTATATGAGATTATAATCAAATTAATGCACAAACTAAGATAGGAACAGGGAGATTAATGGCACTTGAACGTACAAATACGCCCAAGATCATCTCAGTTTTCATATTTGAAATGAAAAAGAAACTATAATCGTGATACTTTGGAAAGAAAGTTGTTGGAAACATTTCTGAATACTTAACTCCTTACCAAAAACAAAATCTAAACTTAAGGATCTCATAAGTATATATAAACTACACAACATTGGTAACATTTCTAAAAATCAAAAACAGACACCCAAGATAAAAGAAAAGCTTGACATACTAATAGATGTTCCAATTCACTTCTACACATAATCAAGACTCAATCATATATGAATAAGGATTTAACTTGGCAATAATCATAAATATATATCTAAATCAACACGATTTCTTTTATAAATATTTTAAGATTGGATTAGAAATTTCTATAATAAAGATAATTAACTTCAAACAATTCCTCGGGTTGTTTTATATCAAGATTACGACTTGGCCTGCAATAGTGTAACTAGACTTTAGATAACCATTTGACAACTTCTTCTAGGATGTTAATTCACCTCTAATATCATATATCATAAACAAAGATTTTTGGATTTAGCCAACAGAATAAAAGAACTAATAAATGATGTTCTAAAGACTTCGTACGGAAACTCAAACGCCAATACGAATTTCATGCAGAGAAAGATAAATGATAAACTTAAGATACCTGAATATATCATAATGTTATCTATGGTTACAATAATATATATATATATATATATATATATAATAACAACTTAAATACTTAATTAATCAGGTCCATGATGATTATCGGGCATTAGTAAGCCCAAACAATATCGATAAAACTCTGATAATCGTATCTTTCTTGAATTCAATATTTGGAAAATATATTTTCCCTTTAACTCATAGCCGGTGTTGCTTTAATCTTAAATCAATCCTCAGAAACACTTTGAAAAATTCTATAAAGTATCAATGAGATTGCTAATTTTCGAAAGTGGATACTTATTCGTGATGGTAACTTTTTTTCACATAAAATCAATACATATTCTCAAAGAATCATCCTTCTCAGGAAATACAACACTAGTTCATCTCATGATTAGTACTAGGCTGAATAAATCATTTTATAATAGCTAGACTATTCTTTCAATTTTTCAATCTTAGCATGAGCCTTTCTTTAAGGAGCAACTAATATAGGCTGAGTTTCAGGAAATACATCAATAGAAAAATCAATCTCCCCTTTCTAGAGAAATTCCTGGAAGCTCATCCGGGAGTGAATTTGAAAATTCATTAATTACTAGGATTGACTGAAGAGTCACTAGTTTTTCATATATAGTTCTAATTCGAACAAGATGGTAGATATACCTAGTGAAAATCATCTTCTATGTTTTAAAATAGGAAATAAAATTGCACTTGCATTTTACATGGTTGCCTTTTCATTGTAGGGTCCACTTACCTGAAAAAATTAACTAAATCATACTTATACTAACATCAAAATTATTCATGTACAACTTAATTAGATCAGTCGAGAAGTACTACGGCCAATAATCATTATCAAAATCTTTGCAGACTTATGTAGCTACAATTGGTTCACTGATACGTGTAAACATAGAAAATAGCTTAATTAGTAACTAAAATTGTGTTTCAAACTTACTAGAAATGAATGGAGTAATTTTAAACAACGTCCTAAGTGATGATTCCAAGTCTGTGACTAGCTAAAGCATATTTACACTTTGAGCTTAGCTTGAACTAAGTAAGTGGCCTCTTCACTCATTACTTCTGCCTGTAGAGATCTATAAACCTATCTTGAAGGATGAATACTAGTAGAGGCTACAATTGATAATGTTCGGTATACCATACCGCCACCGTAACTATTCAAACTGTATCTTTTGGATATGGTCAGAAAGTTTGCTGTTACATTTTCTATATAACTTGATGTATGAAGCAAAATGCAAATTACAGATTGAACACAATATGACCTCATCTACCTTGAACTTGTTGTTTCAAAATTCTAAGTTGGACCGCACCAAGCATGACTCGCTATACCCGAGCTCTACAACAAAGGTACAGCATATTAATCAAAATGAACTGTTTTATGGGAAACTATGGTCAAAAGCTCATCTTAAAATCCTCCCTATACTTATGTAAACCTTAGTTTCTTATTCTACTTTCTGTTCTGATTCATTTGACGTATTCTACAAAGTTTATTAATAAAAACTTGAGAATCCTTAATTGGATTATATTCCTTAAATACAAGGGAAATTAGTTTAACAGCTTCTCAAACTCTAGAACTCCCTAAACCATTAGAAGGTCTAATTCTTATATCGCCGCTATAAAAATAACACTAACGGTATCACAAATTAAATATCACTTATAATATCCCGGTCCATCAGCTGTGTGAGGAACTCAAGTATTGGGCCTCTTCATTACCTCAGGAGTTGGTAATATGATGAACTTGTGTTACAGTATCCTTTCTGACTTCTTTAGTGACTAGCAAAACAATATATGCCAAATATGGAAATTCATCCTAGGTTTCAACTCAACTTCGACTGTGAAGGGTTTGACTAGTGCCTTTCCTTTTTGCTGTCCCGGCTCGCTTACTACCAGTATTCAATCTAACTTCAAACATTATTATGAACATATATTAAATCATGAGTTGAACTAGAGTTCTTATTACTCAGCCTCATTATCAAGATTTAAATATGAAAAAGGCTAACCATTCTTAAATGTCTTATAGCTTCATCGATAACTCAGGAGTAATAAAACACCAATAAGCAAGACTCAACTAAATACAACTTGTAGAATCACTACGACTCGACATGCTCTAGTACAAATTTTGTACGCTCCAAACCAAGCAAACCATATAGCAACTCATATGATCTTAAAATTGAACGTAGAGTCGTCCACAAGGGCTCCAATATATTATCGCTAAAAAAATAACATAAACAGGGCCGACACGATAATTCAACTTGATAGCTCTATAAAGCAACAGAATTTTACATAATAGATATGTTCAACAACTTCAACTAAGAAGGTCTATTTGTCCCTCGAGCTAGACTAGGATGAATTGATGTCCTCAAGTGAAAGGGACACGCATGAAAGAATATACTAGTATAAGGCAAATAACATTTGAATAAGTTGTAATAACTAAATGGAGCAGGATCTAATATGGAAATTAGAATGAAAGATGGGTTAACACAAGAAACCAAAGAATATCATAAATATTTATAACATCAATCGTCTATATAATTCGATAGCAGAAAACTTGTAATCTATAATCTGAAATCTATAATTTGTACTCTGTAATATGTAATAATGTAAAACTGTAAAATTGGTAATATTGAAATACTATAATGTTGTAACACAATATCACTAAAATAATATAAAACTGATATAACTGAGCAGTATTTATTATCTTTTATACTTTGCATTGAGTTGTATCTATATTCATATATAATGTGGTTGAAATATCAACCTCAGGCGACCGTCGTGCCAGTAATGCTATCAATATCATTAATCATGATCACCATGGGCCATATATAAATCATCATTAAATAACACAATTGAACAAGCATACTAAGGGTTTATTAACATTATGGATGTATATGTAACACCTCTATTATCGTACAAAGATTGAACCATTCAATATATATGAGTAAAACCGACTGCATGTAAGGCTAGAATAAGTACCTAGGGCCTCTTCCTCCGCTCGAGGAATAGTCCGGGGATGTTTTGCTTTCATCTCATTCTCGGCTTCCCATTTAGCCTCTTCAGCATTCTGACTTCTCCACAATACTTTCACTGTAGCAATCTCTTTTAGTTCTCATCTTGTGAATCTGGTAGCAAGGATAGCAAATGGGTCTCTTCTTAAAGTCAGTTCCCTTGGACACCTATACTCAACCGATACAACTAGAGACATGCCTCCTATGCACTTTCAACATGGGCATGAGACTGGGTGATGGGGCACCTCTACAGGCAGCTCTTAAATCATATCCATCAATCCAACTCTTTGCACAATCTGGTAAAGGCCAACATGCATTGGGATGAGTTCCCCTTTTCTTTCTAAATTTCATGACGCCTTTCATTGGCGAAACATTCCAAAAACACCAATCATCAATAACAAGTCCTCATTGTCTCTTGGTCACATCGTTATTAGGACTTTTGCAGCTTGAGTATGTAATGATGCCAAAAGCCCCAGTTCAAATAGAGAAACAGGAAATTATGAATTGTGTAACAAGAAGAGTCATCCAAAGGATTCTTAGAGGAGACTTCACGAGTCTTTAAGTGACTCATGAAGTAGAGGAGAATTGTCTAAGATTTGTGGTTAGGTGGTGACCACGAGAGAAGTAACGACCTGTTGTTAAGGCAATCTAATCATGGAGTTGGTCGTGGTCGTGAGCCGACATGGATGCTGAATTTTTGGTAGTGTTCCCACGAATGGGTCACCACGAGTTGAGTAGTACATTCATGAGTTTTTGTGTCCCCTCGTCATGACTGGAAGTATAAGTTTTCAGTGTTGGTGACAGGGGCAGGTAACTAGTCATCGTCATGGGTCACGACTCGCCCATTCTCGTTGAGACCGGGCAAGTGATTTTCAAATTTTCTATTAAGGGATTTTCTTATAATTTCTAAGCTCCCAAGTCCTAAACTATATCCTTTTAAGCTTATTATTTTAATAGAGTTTAGCTCATTCTAACCATTCTCTTGTGCATGCAAGACTAGTGAATTTCTAAGTAAGGATCTAGTCTAGAATTCATCAAATCCTCCACCCTTTAGGCATTAAAGAAGGAGTGTCAAATAAGAAGTATCCTGGTATGTAGGTTATGAATGGAAGATTCCTTCACTCCCATGCCTAAATTCTCTCCTAAATTATGAAATTTTAAGTTGATGAATCTATAGGGTTTTAACCCAATTTGTGAAATTCCCTAAGCATCTATCATGGGTAAATTCTCTTCATGTTTCTCATTGTTTCAAGATTTAAGGTCATGTTTATACGTTTTCAATTACAAATTTATGATTTCAAAGTCTTATAATTATGATGCTCAATTATGAAAGGTCATGAATGGCTGAGATTATATTCATGTTTTCAAGTATGATGAAAAATGTCTAAGATGAAAGTATTATTTTGAATTACCCATGTTTATATTCAGTATTTCGACATCTCAGCATGTATAACTTGGGCAAGCCCATATGATTCAAGTATGTTTCATGATTTACTTCAATTTCATGTTAGCTTACCAAGATATTTTGGGAGTCTAGACTCCCACTTTTCAAAGATTTAGTATGGTAGATCCAAGCCTCCTCATGATATGTTTATAGATTATGCATGTATGATTATGATTCAGCTCATAACAAAGATGAGGATCAGCTTAGTTGAAAATGATGGAGAGAATATGCATGTTTTTAGGAGTAGTGTCTAGCAATCGAAACAGGTTAAGGGTTCAATCAACCCTATGCCTCGAACTTGTTACACGCCGAGCTTACACCCTGGAGGGGGCACGTTACCTGGAGCCTGCACCTAAGTCAACCCCAGGTCTATCATACACTGGCATTGTTGATTAAAAATATAAATATAACGAAAGCTTTAAAGCAAACTATAAAACTTTTTTGAAAGTAGAGTTGAATCATACATTTTAAAAAAACATCTAAACCAAATTTCAAGCCTGAAAAACTAAGTCTATGTTTGAAAGCCACTACAACTAACGAGTTGCTGGAATAATCCCCCAGCTAATCAACTTCCAAGTCTATATAGGAAGAAAATAGAACCTAAATAAATGATCTTCATCCTCAAAGATGAGGACTCACCAATAGTGCAGTTTGAGTCTTCTGAGAGTGAGCGGCTAGCGAGGCTGAGACTGAGATCCTGCATCTATATCATAAAACGATACAGCATAAAAAGTATGCATCAGTACTTTGGTACCGAGGTAAAAGAGAGAACCCATACTGCAGGTGTGGTAAGAAATAAATATGTTGAACTGAAGAGACATGCAATGACCAACTCGAAATAACTAAAATAAACTGAGATGGTCTAAAAGACCCTGTCTGATGGTCAAAGACATGCCCTGAATCTGAGATTCCCACTCCACTTGATCTGAGACTCCAACTGAGCCGACTAGGAGAGTCTATAACCAACATGTAACCACGTGAGCTATACGAGTCCACTGTATACGCCCCATCGGTAGGACCCAATATACCTTGTCAGATATAAAGGCATGAACTGGGTGATCACAAGTCTGGGGCCATGCAGAATGAAACTGTAAACCTATTGGTGGCAACGTAGTTCTGGGAACCTAGGTGGTCGGGAAACCCCGCCCGCTCGCTAAGTCCTACTCCCATTGGAGAGTCCTAAACTGACTACTATGTTGATAGCTTGAAATTGGTGCCCAAGAGCAGTCAGAATACCTATCTGAAAGCACCTCTTAGAGTCTTATCGACCGAATTCTATAACTAGATTCTAATATTGGTCGCAGTATTCATTCAGAAGGTCAACCTTTTAAAGAACAAACTGCAATCTGTGTGTTGAGTCTGGTTCTGATAACTAAGAGGCACCACTAACACCTCTCGAAATCACTGTAGTAGAACTGGCCAGTTTGACAAAATTCTGAATAACATTGAGGATTCTAACATTCTAACCGAGAAACTTAACTATCATGCAACTAACGAGATTTCAACTCACACTCAACAACATGTGAATCCACAACATTAACTGAATCAAGCAACTTTGGAAGACTAACCCAACAGGCATAACTCTAGGTGATTTCATTCAACATTAGGCTAAAATCATCCTTACAAGAAATGATTATATACCATATTTAGATAATGGAGAATATCCTACAATCAACTTAAAAGATTTCACAAGCTATATCGGAATATGGAATATAATTCATCCACATTTGAAAGCTCAAGGCTTGAATTCACTTTATGGGAAAATTCATAGAGAAACTAGAGGGGATTTTTGGGACACAAGGGAAGAACTATTCCCTGTTGAATTCCCACATATCTGTGCTACGAATCTTGGAGAAGAAAGCTTGAATTGCTACAAAAGACATGAGAGCTTCTAGTCTTGCTTGAGAGTTCCCGAGAGGAAACTTATGCTAATTTCTCTGAAAATCTGAGTGGGAATGAGGTAAACCATTTAGCCCCTCTAAATCCCCTTAGAATAACACAAACGACTATGAGTATTTAGAGTCTAGGAGGCTAGAAAATTAATAAACACCCTTAAGAAATTTGCAGGAAGAACCGATCGCCGCCCTCACTGACCCAACGGGTCGTTCCCAGTAACCACGAGTCGTGGTCACTCGTGAGGTATACTCGCCAAAATCTCATATTGGTCACCACGGGAACATCATGAGTCGTGTGTCACGACTTGTGGTGACCCACTCTAGTACACACTGGAAGGCTCCGGCCTTAAATTTGTTATTAACCACGGGTCATATCACGACTCATGGCTCATACCTGTGGTCACCCTAATTCTCCAATTTTTCTACCAAGTTCAAATTCTCACCACGAGTCACATAAAGACTGCTATACTCACCCCCACAAGTCACGTAATGATCTGCTCTATGACTCCGGTGCGCATTTTCCAAGCTTCATTTTAACCCCGGGTCTAGCCTTTGGAGTTTCTAGGGCATTACAGAACTATGTGCCGACGTAGGTATGTTCAGATTATTTGGGACCTCCTTGAGTTCTCCGCACCTCGAGCGGCCTCACTTTATGCACGATATCATGGTAGTGCTCCTTAGCCCAGCAAGGTGCTTGGACGGCTCTTCCTACTGAGTGGACAGTGCAGACCACACATAAGCTCTAATGTGGTAATATCGGTTATATGATGAGTCTCTCGTTGTTCCTGCGATTTTATCTATGTCGGCAGATATGTTATCAGCAGGGTCCACCCCACGTTCAGTTTTCACTATGATTACCGCTTTTCACTTGATCATTTCACCAAGAATGATATTTAGTCATATTAAATCATGTTTCAGATAATATACAAGCCTTACTTAGAATTATTTTAATATTGATCTTGCATAACATGCTTCAAGTACATAATTTGTAACTTAATATTAGTTATGTTTGTTTTAAATTGATTATATTTTGATTATTGTAATTTCATTATAAACCAAAATCACATGATTAGTGTTTGTTTTGTAGATGCAGAGTCACTAGAGAGGGGGATTTAAATATGAGTGTTGAAAAGCCTTCGAGGAAGGAGCTTGGAACAAAAAGCGAAAGAGTCATGATGTAGCACAAGAGTGTGCATATGCCGGGCAACCAAACGTGTCACGCAGCACGAGCAAGCCACGCTTAACATGCCACGGCAAGTGTGCCAGCGCGCTAAGTAGCATGCCACGCCAGTGCCTGCACGCGAGAGAATTGCCCGTCCAGTGATGTTGCGACCAGCCTGTGTCACTGGGCCTCGTGCCACGCCCGTCAACCCTTTCCCATGACATGTCAAGATGCCCAAAACAAGGAGAGCCCGTACCCGTGCCATGGAGGCCGAAGCAGCGATAGTGCAGCGTGGGCAGGAGCTGTTCACACGGCCAAATTTTTCCAATTCCCACTTAGTATAAATTGGACACTTGGTTATTTTTATATTTTATCACGAAATATTTTGAGAACAATTTAAAGGAGCGAAGGGAGAAGTGAAGAACTCTACCGGGTTCCTTATTTTTCAGTCTCTTTTAATTACTTTTGTAAGTATCACCTAATTATATTTTTTGAGTATTTGTACAAACATGAGTGGATAAACCCTTTCTCTAGGTTGAGCTAAGTATGATACACGGTAAATGCAGAATTCTTCAAGGGTTTGAGTTTTTAGTTGCTGTTTTATCCTACCTTCTTTATTATTATTGTTTATGCTTGATCACCATGAGCCACCAACCTATTAAGCTTAGGTAAAGTCGAAAGAGTAAACCTAGGCTGGTGGAACATAAAGAATGGAGTATAGCAAAGTTCTTATCTTTACAATAGATCTAGGATAGAAATTATACCTAATTTGTCTTGCTTGGTTACTAAAACGGATGAGCGTGAGACTAACTTAGAATTGTTGATCACTGCTCGTATGAGTTGTGAATATTTGTAAACAGAGTTGAGTAACACAAAGTCCGTGAATTGGTGACAAAACTCCACAAACTACATCCACAGTTAAATGTCATGAATTTAGGCTTCACATCCTCAAATGAACACAGGTGTGAGGATAGTTTGTCGCGAGAGGCTCGAGAGACTAGCCAGCACATCACATTTTAACCAGAGATAACAACTGAAGTTTTCTTACAATTTTTTAATCATCAAGAATTGTATATTTGCACTATTATTAGCCAACTTAGCTGCTTGAATTTTTTCAATTCTTTGTGATCACCCTCAGATTTAATTAGAATTTTTGAAATTTATAATCAACATTTACTCAGTTTAAATAATACTTCAAACCTTGATAATTGTTGAATAATCAGTCCTTTGCCCGGCATCCAACTCCTAAAAAGGGACACTATATTACTTGGTACGACCACGTACTCTTGCGCATGTGCTGGAGCGCAAACAAGTTTTTTGGCGTCGTTGCCGGGGACTAGTTGAAGTTGAGTAGTCTTCTATTTTTGTGTAAATTTTTAATTTCCTTAAGTGTTGAAAAATTGGTTCATTCACTATATTCAAGATATGTAGTTCCAGAACTGGCAAGGAATAGAGAGTTGGTGGAACCCTTATGGAACCTGAACGCCAATCACAGACGGTTATAAGAGGTTAGATGGCAAGTTGAAAATATTGATAAGAGCAGTTATAACAACATCTACCAAAAGAGGGCAAAGAGTTGTTAATTTCAATCAAATGGCAAACTCGACTCAGTTCGCTGGCGGCAATACCACTAGCGACCAAACACCCAGTATCCGTAAATCGGAACCCAGAGAGAACTTTTTAGCTAAAGCAGAATATGGCATCACATTCTAGTGGCCAGTTCACCGAATGAGTCACGAGGACCCACAAAGAAGATCACTTACGTAATTTCCCGGAGATTAGTGACACTTTTTGTCCCCATCTGAGTGTGTCAACGACTATGTCCAACTGCACTTCCTGATGTGGACACAAGAGGCAAAGAGGTGGTTGAAGGCTGAGCCACCAAATTCATTACTTGGAACCATCGCAGTTAATGTAGTTCCTCATTAGATTTTTTCCTTTAGGGGATAAGACTGCCAAGCTTAGCGAGATATTGCTTAAGTGCAGGAGGCCGGAGGAGCAGAACCTATATTTTCTGGGGAGGATTCTAAGTCATTGCTGGAGACTACCCCCATCACCGCATTCCGATAAGGTGTTAGCTCACATCTTTGTGGAGAGTCTAGACCCACATACAAAAATCTTACCAGTCTTTGTATCGGGTGGGCAAGCATTGAAGAAGACTGCGATGAGTTGTGCACTCTATTGAATAGATTGCTCAGGGAAATCCAGAGTGGCAAAGCAAATCATCAAGATGGGCAAGAAGACAAAGCAGCTAGTATTTATAGAAGTGGACAATGTCAATGTGCCTTGGCTGCACAGCTAGCATTATTTCAATAATAGATGCATGACCAGTTCAACAAATCCGGGCATGAACCAATAGCATGGATAGGTGAATGCAATTCAGAAAGCTTCGAGTTGGTGCGTGAAATTTATGGTAAATAATGGGCACAATGAATCTTGTGGGGCAACTGGGACCTATCAATTTTCAGGGGGAATGTTCGCAGAAATAATCAGAATTATGGGAACACCTACAACAAGAGTTGGCACCACCCAGTAAATTTTTCTTGGGTGGTAATCAGAGTCGAGCTACATCAGCAACCTCAGCAGCAGAACAGGCACGATGTCCGCCGAGCAACAACAACATTGAGGAGATGTTGCAAAATATTATGGCTACTCACTAATTGGGCGGGGGTGAAATCAGGCACGGATGGCTTCAGAATTGAAAAATTAGCAGTTGGCCACCCGCAATCTAGAGAAGTAGATGGGTCAATTAACAGTTGCTTAACACACCATACCAAAGAGAAAGGTCAAGATTACGTATACAAACTCAAGCAAGTTTCACGCCATCAATTTGAGGAGGGAGCAATTGCTCAATGCACTATCAAAGGAAATGAGAAATGAGGTGCAGTCGAAGCAATGATAGGGTCCATCTACCAACAAGCTAGATGATCGTAGTGTTGTGAAACACAATGCACAATCATCAATGTAGCCAACACAGAGACCACCACCACCATTCCTGCTGCAGAGCAAGGAGGAAGAATGCTTTTGTTTGGATATTTTCAAAGAACTTGACATAAATTTGCCCTTACTTGATGTGTTTTGTAGGAATGCCAGCACGATAAGTACTTAAAAAAGTATGGTACAACAGCAGATTTGTGGATGTCCAAACAGTGGCACTAACAGGGGAGTGCAGCTACAGGTAATGAGCATGATACCGAAAAAGCTCAAGGACCCAGGGAGTTTTTACCTCACTATACAAATTGGTAAACCGAAGTGATAAGAGTTTTCAGGATTTGGGTGGGCAAAGAGAATCTAATGCCCCTATCTTTGTTTAACACCTTGGGGTTATCAGTCGAGGCTAACACAAGTGATGTTGCTACTAGCAGACAAGTCCCACGTGGCACCAGAAGGAATAATTGAGGACCTTCTCATCAAAGTGGGTAAGTTCATTATACCATGATTTCTCCATCATTTACTTTAAAGTTGATTTATAAGGTATCCCTGATCTTGGGACGACCATTCTTGGCCACCTGAGGAGCAATTATAAATGGGAGTAGGGACCCCTTAATTAGGTCGATGATGAAGAAGAGCTCTTCAGAGATTACTAAGAGATCAACACATCCACACACCAATGGTGACCTTGTAAGGTCGGTGTGTTGTCAGAGGCTATGTGTGGTAGTAGATTGCATGGGTCCACTCCCACAGGAGACGATCATATTTCAGCCTGAATCTGATGGAGGGCTTAAGTTAAAAAAGAAGTTGGAAGAAGAGAGGGACAGAGGATGTTCCCTAAAAATAAAAAGAGAAGAAGATGGTTCTCGAAAGGAAACATCGGTTTGAGGATATCCTGAGAAGGATTCACCTCGTGCCGCGATGTAAAATCATCAGGCGCTGCTTGGGAGGCAACCCAAGGGTACCTCAGGTACAATTTTATTTTTGTTTTGTTTTGATTTTGTTTATTTTCACTTGTTGTGGTGGTGGTGGTGATTTAAGCACAGATTAAGGGGAAGTCTGAGTACCCTTAGAAGAGGAAGCTAAGGGAGCATGGAACAGATAAGTGTGGGTCGATGACCCACTTGTGCAAAATAAAAGAAAACATGTTAGCTAGGCCTCAGAGGCCTCAGGAAGCATTTGTCACCCTTGCAGTATTCTTATTTGATGCTTTGGGACATAGCATGACTCAAGTGTGGGGTGAAGGGAAATTTCATCAAAGTAATGAATTCGATGAAATTAGTGCTTGGTATGGTATTGTTTGATGAAAAGTTTGAGTTCAAAGAACACCCATCCTGTTTTCTTTTCGCTCTTTTTCCGATGTGGGAACTTTGAACCGATGAATAAAAAATTTCTTTGTCTAGATATAGCTATTTTTAGTCATAGTTAGGGACTATTCTCGGCGATAGATGGATGATGACCGTCTTGAGGGAAAATTAGGCAATAAGTTTTTGGTTGTGAACCCTTAGTTGATTGATGGCTTGATGTTCTTGTTATATGCTATACATGATTGTAGGATGCAAGTATTGTTAATTTTGAAGCATGATTAACAGTTATATAACTCTGTTTGAGACCCTAAGCTCTTGAATGTGACTCGATATGCTTAAAGCTAAATTTTGCATTCTTGTGATTAATGAAAGTTAAAAGTCTACTAATTTTTTTCTTAAATTGAGAATGTGTTGTGAGTGTAAGGATTTTTGAATAGTCCATGCCATTTTGTAATGTCTAGAACTTTCCGGTGTGTATACAATGAAATGGGGGATATTAATTGTAGTAGATGATTTAGACATTTCTTTTGAATGTGAGCCGAATTTTTTATCCTTGCTTTACCTACCTTAAATGTCTAATCCTAGTTAGCCCCATTGAGCCTTTAGCCTATTCTTTGTTATCTATAAATGATCTTAACCCCTTCTTTTGCAATTGCCTTGAATTTGATCAAAATTCCCAAGTGCTTAAGTGAAAATGCAAAAGAGAGTTAAGGAGTGAGGAGTTGGAAGAAGAAAGAAAAGAGAAGGCGAGTGAAAGAAAAGACTAGAGGTGCACTTGTTTAAAAATAAATAAGAGTTAGTAGGAAGTAAAAGAAAAAAAGTAGCGAAAAAAGAAAAAAGAAAATGCTCAAGTAATCCTTACCAACAAAAAGTGGTGGGCTAGAATGAGAGTGGGAACAAAAGAGGAAAAATGGGAGTTGAAAAGAATAAAGTGAAGTAAGAGGATGGAAATTCCTAATGAAAATGTGATGGATTGAAACCGCTTAGGGAAGATAGTCACTATTATTGGCCAGAATAGTACCTACCCGTCCCTTAGCTTACATTACAACCCACTAAGTCCTACTTGATCGTGATCTTCGAACATTCTAAATTAGTGGAGTAAAACACAAAGGCAATCTTTTATGGGTCAATACATGTCGCATGTGAATTCTTTTGTAAGAGTGAGCTTATTTCTTATTCACCCATATATCTCATGATTTGGAAACTAATGAGTGAAAAATGGGAAACTTTGAGTTGAGGGACACGCTTGAGGAAGGATAAAATTCATGTTGAATTTCTTGGTTGGTTAATTTGCATGAGTTTGTTGAAATTGAGAGTCGATTCTCGAGGCTAGGAAGTCTTAATGTAGTTATATATGATTTTTGTGGTTATATCCTGCATGCTCTATCTTTAACTTGCTATCTCAAACAATTCATTAAGCTCTACCCTTTGAATTGTCTTGCTTCAATTAGTTATGTATAAGTTCTTCATGTATGAGATGAATGGAGTTGTTCGAGGACGAACAAGGATTTAAAAGTGTAGTAGTGATCTTGGGCATACTCAAGTGCCCAAGTGCTATTTTTATAACTTAATCTTAGTCATGTTTGTTTTTAATTGATTATATTTTCATGTTATTATTTGTAATTTCGTGCATAAACTAACCAACTTGATTAGTCTTTGTTTTTTAGATGTGAAATGCTTAGAGGGACTAAATATATGATTTTTTAGCTTGAGGAAGAGCTTTGGAATAAAAAGCGAAAGAGTCGCATGATGTAGCACAAGAGTGCATATGCCGGGCCACCCAACGTGTCACGCAGCACCAGTGAAGGCGCCAGCAACATGCCACGGCAAGGCAGCAGCACACCAAGTAGCCTGCCATGCCCAGTGCCTGCACGCGAGAGAATTGCCTCCGCTGGGATGTTGCGCGACCAGCCCGTGTCACAAATAAGGCGCAAGGCGCGATGGCCTCGTGCCACCCCATCATCCCTTGCCCATGACATGTCAAGATGCCCAAAATAGTGAGCATTCAGATGCCTCCGTGCCACGGAGGCTGAGTCAAGGCGATAGCGTGGCACGGAGCTAGCGCCCGCACGACCAAATTTTGCCAATTCCCACTTAGTATAAATTGGACACTTGGTTATTATTATATTTTATCACTTAAATATTTTGAGAACACCGAAAAGGAGCGAAGGAAGAAGCAAAGAACTCTAAACAGTGTTCCTATTTTTCATTCTCTTTTAACTTTGTAAGTATCATACACTAATTATGTTTTTGAGTATCAAGTAACATGAGTGGCTAAAACCCTTCCTCTAGGTTGAGGCCACATGATAGTGATTGTTATTACATGAATTCTTCATTGGTTTGAGTTTTTAGTTGTTGCTTTTTCACATTCTTTATTATTTTTTTAATGCTTGATCACCATGAAAACTAACTCGTTAAGCTTAGGTAAAAGCTCGAAAGAGTAACCCTAGGATAGAACATAAGAATGTAAGGAGAAAGTTCTTATCTTTACAATAGGATTCGCGGTTAGGATAGAAATTATACCTAATTTTCCTTGCTTGGTCATCACAGATTTCGTGAGGCTGAGTAAGAAATCAAAAACATTATCAATATTCCTCAAGTCCAGCTGAACGTTTATCCATCCAAATGGGATAGCCAATTCAGGTCACTTCATTCATGGATACTGGTGCAGCCTCATCGCCGATGAATCCAGAAGCAGCATTCTCGATGATCAATGGATTTCTCATTTCAAGAACTTAAACACCGCATCAAATGGAATCCTGAGAACCATGGTCATCACAAAACATCCACAACAATCAAGTTCTTCCTAGGACTAAAATTCAGAACAAAGTTGCTCCGGATCAGATGTCCCGTGAAAGGATCTCATAATCGGATTCGATATTTTCAGACAACTAAAGGATCGACTCCACATTGCATCCTATGGAATAGAGTTAAAAAACAAATTCAAGCCATACTCAAAAGTCTCACACTTATTCTAGATCACTGAGGACGAGCAGGTAAGAGAAATCGAGCAATAGCTTGATGGAACATTCATGTGTCAATCTCATAAGGAGTTCATGAAGAAATGTCGCAAACCCACTCGGGCCGAATAGCAATTTTCATCAAACTCCATTCAAGAAGAATGAGAACATCAACTCAACCAAGGAAAGCCACTCTGGCACGAATCCCGCAGCAGCACCTTCGCCTGCAAGGAGTGTGTTGAACCATGGAGCTTGGACTGATCGAGCCGTCTCGATTCTCAATGGGCATGCGAAGCTTATTTAAACAAGGGAGTCAGAAGACAAGAGGTAAACTCATATTAGTCATAAACTACCAGCCACCAACTATTTCCTCCAGATGATAAATTCCCCATACCAAATAGGTTTACCCTATTTTCACACTTAGCCAAAGCTGCATTTTCCAAGTTTGATCTTCAAATTTGGATTTTGAAACAGATAAGATCTGAATAGAAAGATAAAAACAGGATTTATTCCTGATCAACACTTCCAATGGAAGGTTATGTCATTTGGCCTGAAACCCGGCACCCTTCCCATTCCAAAAGGTCATGATCTAAAACTTTCAATCTATCCTCCACATGTCACTAGTATACATTGACAATATCCTATTGTTCAGTTGATACTAGAGGAACACTTTGCCTTACTCCGTCATTGATATAGTAAGAGCAAATGGAGTCATGCTCTCTGTGAAGAAAATGGTCCTTGTTCAAAAGGATATTGATTTCTTAGGGATGCCTAAGCAATGGAGCATATAGTCCAGTCCGCACATATGTCGAATTACTCGTATTTTCAAACACCAACTTCACCATAAAGCAGCTTCAACAATTTTTAGGGATTATAAATTATGTTAGAGATTTTATTCCTGAAGTATCTATATATATTTCACCACTCACAAAGATGTTCAAAAAGTATTCCCAAGCATGGGGTAAGGAGCAGATGAAGCCGCCCAAAGAATCAAGTAGGTGTCCCTTGCTGTGTGAAGACTCTCCATATTCCTTCAGATGGAAAGAAGATACTACAGACTGATGCAAGCAATGAATACTGGAATGCAGTTCTTCTAGAGGAAAAAGATGTCCATAGAAAGATATGCAGATATGCTGAAGAAGATTCAAGGATTCGTAACAACACTATCATTCTACCTTCAACGAGATTCTTTGCAAGAGAATGGAATCAAGAAGTTCAACTTCTTCTTGATTCATACTGAATTCCTGATCAACATGGATATAAGATTCTCAAATATGATCCAGTTAAATTCGAAGATACTTCCACATCCCCAAATTCTCAAATGGGCATAATGGTTCTCACTCCTACAAATTCCAGGTGAAGCACCTGAAAGGGAAAGATAATTTCCTGGTAGACTTCCTATCCTAACCGGATGAATTTGCAAAAAGGTTTTTTCTATAAAAATCCAAGATTGTAAAGATCAAATTACTTATTCATGATTACCAACCCATCGGGTCCCGTGTCATCGAGGCTACCAAGTCCACTGTGAGAAGTAGTTGTGAAGCTGAGTTCGGCTAAATGATTAGAGGTACAAAAGTCCAGAATCAGCGCCACAAAACCCGTAAACCATTTTACGTAGTTAAATTGCTCACGAATTAGATGTCCCGCCTAACCATGTAGGTGCGAGACTAGTTTGTCGGGTTTAGAGACTCGAGAGACCATGTACATCGCATTTTAACTAAGGTGAGACAACAATTGGAATTTTTCACACTTGAACCACTGTGAATTGTAGAATTGAAGGATTATTAGGCCTTAACTTCTAGTTGTTTCTTGAATTGTTTCTCAATTGCTTTAGACGCCCTAATTAATTAGAATTTCCCGAAATTTCTATAATCAACACTTATGAAGTTTAAATTAACACTTGAATTTGATAATTAGTTGAATTTTTCCAGTCCCTGTGGGTTCGACATTTGGCCTGAAAGGGCCATTTGCCATTTTGGTGATTGGTGGTATGCTTGCGCGTGCGCTCGGAGCTAACAAACAAATATGTTTATGATATGCATGATCTCAATTTTTATTTACCTAGTGATTTTACTTACATTGCATACTTGACACATTCCACATACTGATCAGATACTAGTTGTATCATTTCATGATACAGGCTCAGACGTGCAGGTTTAGCCCTACCGCCAGCCGATTCTCATAATTTTCATTTCCCAAATTTCTATTTCTGATGAGTCCTCATCCTTCGAGGATCTTCTTATCAGTTTCTTATCAGTACTTTCAGTTTCGCCTTATTAGTGAGTTAGTCGGGGTCTTCTCCCATCAACCTGCCAAGTTATAGAGCTTATCAAACATAGCATGGGTCAGCTTCTGGCCGGTATTATGTTTTCCACTAGAACACATTTTTTTTAGACTTGCTTAAGCATGCTTATTATTTCAATTTTCTTGTTGTCTACTCTTAGTTGTTATGTTCATGCCATGGATTGGCTTTGGATTATCTCGGGTTCCTTTGGTCCCGTGTCTCTAATCTCAGCCCATGTTTGGCCTGGACAGAAAGAGTTCTCACTCTCCTGAATCATCAACTCTTCACTCACATGATGGTGTGACCAAGTCAGGGGTGGTCCTTGGCTCTGCATCCTCAACCTTTAAAAACCATCCGATAGGAAATCTACAATTTCTCCAATATAAAGCCTACACTGTGAGCCACACGAATAATAGCATGGCACCGTTATTGTACATGAACTTAATAAGTTAGAAAATAGTCATCCCAACTTCCTTCAAAATCAGCAACACATGCCTCGTAACTCGTCCTAGAGCATCTAAATAGTGTAAATTCCTCGACAAAATAGCATGCCAAGTGATGCTTTATAACTTAGTTTTGTTCAGGTTTCTCTCTCTATTCACTTAATTATATGCATTCTCATTGCACCTTATGCAAATGTGAAATACACTAACCAACATGATTATGTTCTTGTTTTTTTGTAGGTTTAAATGAATTGAGGGACTAATCCATGAGTTGGTGAAGTGGGAGGCATAGAATCGGAATTAAAACGCACTCGGTCGTAAGGTAGGGAGGATGCGCGAAATGAAATTTCACCCGCACATTGGCAACGTGCCACGCAGTGTGCCGCGCATCATAGCGCGGACACGCCCTCAAAAGCGCTGCACAAGTAGCGTGATGCTGCGCCAACGCGGCAATGGCTGCCTGGCGACGGTTTTGTGAGTTTTCAGTATGCATTCGTTACCTCCGTGTCACGAGGGCAAAGGCTCGCGATACACTCCGTGCCATGGATCCACCTACCACAAGCATAATTTTTGTACAATTCTCTCATTTGCTACTATAAATAGGTCCCTTAGCTCCTAAAATCATTTTGTCACGATTTTATTCTGAAAACCACCTAGGAGTGAAGGGAGAAGTGGGAGAACTCACCTAGGTGTCATCAATGCTCCCCATCTTCCTCACTAATTTTGTAAGTACATTTAACAATGCTTTAATTTATGAACTTGAATATTAGAAAACCACATCCTCTAGGGTTGAAGCCATGAGTTCTGAGTGTGTTTTTACGAATTTTCTTTGGAATTAAGTTATTGATTGTTGTTTTGTCTTGCATTCTTAATTATGGTTGTTTTTAGGATTGATCACCATGAAAACACACACATTAAACTTAGGCAAATGCTTGAGAAAGCAAACCTAGGGAAGAACATAAGAATGTAAGAAGCAAGTCCTTGTTTTTTGATAAGATTTTGTGGTTAGGATAGAAATATACCTAATACCTTTCTTGGTTGATAAAATGGGAAGAGAGAAAGACACCGGCTTAGATTTGTCACTCCACCACTCAAGGCGAAGTTGTGAAGCTGTTGTTAAATGGGTTAGAGGTACGAGTACCCTAATAAATGGAATAACCCAATGAACCACATCCACGTAGTTAATTGCCCACGAACTAGAATTAGCATCCTTTCTCACACGTAGTAGTGAGGCTAGTTTGTCAGGTTAGGAGGTTCGAAGACCATGAACATGTACTCCACTAGAGACGACACTGATAGTTTCATACTTAAACCATTGCAAATTGTAGCATCGCATGATTATCCGGTTTTAACTCTATGTTGCTCCTTGAATGAATTCAGAGTATTTCGTTGACAAAATTTAGACTTAATTAAACTCTATCAAAAACTTCTAAAATCAACACTTGCGGCATTTAATATCGACTTGAACTTATGAAGAATCAATTCTGGTCATGTCCCCGTGGGTCTGACATCCGACTCTTAAAAAGGGCCACTAATTACTTGTATGACTCGTACACTTACGGGCAACAACAAGTTTTTGGCGCCGTTGTCGGGATCCGTAAAATTTGACATCATCATTTTTGTGATTTTTAAATTTCCTATGTTGAGAAACTGGTCTAGTCTGACAGACATAGATGTTGTCTTGCCAAGCTGGCTAAGAATAGAGAGCCTAGAACCGTTGCTTGAACTCGAACATCAAATCCATTTGTGAAGGAGAGTAGCTCTTGAGAAAAAAAAAGTTGAAAATACTTCAAGAAAAGGTACAACAACAACCACCCACAAAAGACAAGCACATTTGTCACTAAGCACAGAAATTGCATCTGGCCATAAAGTGAAATCCCACGCGACTAATGTGAACTCTGTCC
Source organism: Datura stramonium (assembly GCA_018107945.1). Classification (NCBI taxonomy): domain Eukaryota; kingdom Viridiplantae; phylum Streptophyta; class Magnoliopsida; order Solanales; family Solanaceae; genus Datura; species Datura stramonium. Next base: position 159,410 of record JACEIK010001143.1, read on the forward strand.
CCATCACCAACAATCGAATGAAGTGCTTGCTCATACCTTTGTAGAAAGTCTAGAACCACACACGAAAATATTATTGTATTCCCAGACGGGGTGGCAAGCGTTAGGGAGAAGACTTATGATGAGCGTACACTTTGTTGAATAGAATTGCTTATGGAAATTCAGAGTGGCACAAAGAGTCATCGAGAGGCGGGAAAGAGATCAGGGTTGATAGAGGTAGATGATATGAATGCCTTGGCGGCACAGTTAGCTTCTGTTCCAAAGATCGATGATGACTCCGCCTCAATAAACTCGAGTATGAAGCAACAACAAGGTCGTTAATGCGCTCAGCAAGCTCCAAGTTGGTGTGAAATTTGTGGAAATAATGGGCAAATGCGTAATCTTGTGGAGCCAATCTGGAATCAGTCAATTTTGTTGGGAATGTGCAGCTTGAACAATCAAAATTTTGGAAACAACTACAACAGAAATTGACAGGGCCACCCGAATTTTCTTGGGTGGAAACCAAAAGCAAAGTTAACAGAACCTTCAACAGCAGCAGTATCAGCAGAATAGGCAAAATGATGGCCAGTTGAGCAGCAAACATTGAGGAAATGCAGAAAATCATGGAGACCATTTTGGGTTAGTAGAAAATCGCCCGAGGATGGCAAAGAGACTCTGAAGAATCAAAGGCACACCCAATCTTGAAAAACAAATGGGTCAGATAGAAGCTACTAAAAACATGAGGCCGCAGGGCACCATCAAGTGACACAGATCCTATCCCCGTCAGCCGGTATCGCTATCAGGCCCAGAAGCGGCAAGCAATTAGTCGATGCGCGCCCAAAGAGAAAAGAAAGGAGGTGCAACAGTTGGTTAGACCAAAAAGACCATCCACCGACAAGGAGAAATCAGAGTGTTGGGCAACAAATGCACAATCTTCATTGCATCCAGCACAAAGACCACCACCACCATTCCTGAGATTCAGAAAGAGCAAGAGAGAATAAAAGTTTCAAAAGTTCTTTGAGAGTTTCAAAGAACTTCATATAAATTTTCCTCTTGATAATGTTTGTGAATGCTCAAGTATGCTAAATACTTGAAAGATAAGATGGCGAACAAAGTCAGATTGGTGGATGTCCAGACGGTAGCACTGACTGAGGAGTGCAACTGCTAGGGCATTGAGCAAGATTCTCACAGCTCAGACCTGCAGGGAGTTTTACCTCCCCATACAAATTGGTAAAGCCGAGGTGCTACGAGCTTTGTGTGATTTAGGGGCAGCAGTTAATCTAATGCCTCTATATTTAGGTTAACACCTGGGGTTGGGAAAAACTAGAGGCCAACAAGGTTGATGTTACAACAGATAAGTCACGAGTGACACTCCGATGGAATAATAGAGGACCTTCTCATCAAAGTGGGTAAAATTTATTGTACCCGCGATTTTATTATCTTAGATTGGTGGTCGTTGACCAGGTACTTTAGGTTTTGGGACGGCCATTCTTGGCCACCGGAGGAGCGGTATTTGACTTGAGAGCAGGGACCCTAGAAATGAGGGTAGAGGATGAAGAAGAACTCTTCCGAGTATACTAAGGAAAACAACTGATCAGGCTACACAAACCAAGTTATGTTGTTAGAGGATGAGGTAGGGGTGGAGGATTCCACAGGTCCATGGCCAAAGGTAATGACAAGTGTTCAGCCCAAGTCTGATAATGGGCTTCAGAGCATGAAGTAAGTTTGAGGAAGAGAGAAAAGGAGGGAGGTTGTTTCCTCTAAAAATCAAAAGAAAAGGAGATGGTTCTTGAAAGGGAACCGTGTATGAGGATGTCCTCGTGATAGTCCACGTCGTGCCGCGATCGGGAAGGCTGAGCAGCAAGCGTTGGAGGTAACCCAAGGGTACCACAGGTACAAATTTGTGATTTTTTTGTTGCGTTGATTTTGTTATTTTTATCATGTTTGTGTTTTTGGTAAGTGTTAGTAGATGGAGGGGAAGTCTCGAGTACCCGTGGAGGAGAACCCGAGCTTACCTGATGGTTTGATGTTCTGGATATGTGCTATAAATGATTGTAAGATGAAAGTATGTAGTGTTGAAGTATGCATAGTATACCTATGTTTGAGATACCTAGGCTCTTGAATTTAACTGAGGTGATTGAAGCTAATGTTTGAATCTTCCAGATTAGCCAAGTTAAGAGTCTCGCTGAATGTGTCTTGAATTGAGCATGTGTTGTGAGTGTAAGTTTTTTGAATATTATGTGCTACTGTTGAATGTCTAGAACTTTCCTGGTGTGTATACAAAGCGAAATGAAGGATGTAGATTGTAGGAGATGACATAGGCATTTTTTATGACCCTAATTTTTTATCCCTCACTTTACCTACCTTGAATATTTAATCCTAGTTTGCCCCATTGATCCTTAAGCCTATTCTTTGATAGCTACAACATAAGCTTAATCCTTTTTCTTTCATTAGCCTTGATTTTGATCCAAAACTCCTAAGCTCTTAAGTGAAAATTTCCAAAGAGTGAAGGAGTGAGAAGCATGAAAAGGAAGGAAAAGAAGTAGCTCTAAAAGTGAGAAAGGTCAAGGGTGCACTTGTTTGAAAATGCTTGATTACTGGTAGGGAGTAAGAAATAAATGAATGAAAAAAAGTTAGTTAATTTTACTAATATGCTATGTGCTTAAAGAAGTGGGAACAGAAGAAAAAATTCAGACAAAGAAGAGGATGAAGTAAGAGGAAGAGATGTCTCAATGAAGGTTCGTTACAAAAGCGTTGGAGAAGATAGCCACTATTACTGGCCAGAATAGTAACACCAGCCCTTTAAGACACAACCCATTAAGTCCTATTTGATTTTACGTTCATACATCCTTAAATTAGTAGAGTACAACACTAAGGGCAAGCTTATGGGTCACTACATGATGCATGTGAATTCTTTTGAGAGAGCGGTGGTAATTTTATTTCATAAACCCATAACCTGTGATGTGAAAATTTGTGAGTGAAAATGGGCAACTCTCTGTTGGGAGGGTTAATGAGAGATAAATATCTATACTACTTTGATCAGTTGATTTAGCTATTTGCCAAGATAGAGAGTCGATTCTTGAAGGTTAGGAAGTCTTAACATAGTTGTGTTTCATTTCAAAGGATTAAATTGTGCATGCTCTATTTTTAACTTGCTATCCTAATTAATCATTATAGCCATAATGCTTGAACTATCTTGTTAAATTAACTATGTGGGAGTCTTCATCTACATGAGATGTGTGTGGTTGTTCAAAATGAACAAGGCTAAGTATGGGGTAGGTGATCTCGGAAAAATAGCATGCCCGAGTGACGATTTATAACTTAGTTTTGTCTTGTTGATCGACTTAATTATATGCATTCTATGTAATTTTATGTAAATGTGAATATATACACCAACCAATATGATTAGTTCTTGTTTTTGTAGGTTTAAAATGAATTTGAGGGACTAATCCATGAGTTATGGAAGTGGAGCATGAACGAATTAAACACAATCGCCGGCAAGGAGGATGCGCGAAAAGCCAACCTCCACGTTGGCAACGTGCCACGGCAAAGTGTGCCGCGCACTGTGATCTATAGAGCATAAACATCAAGGGTAAAAATTGTTAGTATACCCGTAGAAACATATTGAGATGCCTCTAGGTCCTGGCAGCCTACTAAAGCATACAAGTGGTTCTGCCCACCGCTTTGAAACTGATCTTGCCCCCATTGGGCTCCTCGGGATACCACAAGGAGGAACTAGGCGATATTATGATCTAAGCACATTACCCTAGTCCTCTAGTCTATATTGGGATAGTCCCTATGAAATGGCCTTGTCGCTCGAATTTGAAACATCCATTTGCCCCTAATTGATAAATACCTCTATGTCTCCTACCACATCTGCTACATGGGGGGGAAGTTAGGGACACTCGAGTCATACCGGCCTCGCGACCGGGACTCAAGCTTTGAAACCATAACCTTGACTATTTTGGCCCCGCTAATCATTCCTCTTAATCTTCTAGGTAGTGTATTTGTTATAGATCTGTAGAAAGTAGGTGCCACGATCTGATGGTCGCGGCACCTGTTTATTGTGTTTCATACTTTGTTGTCATTGATATTTAACTTATGAGCATTACATCTTTGTCATTTCAGTTAAGCGTTCTGAGTAAAAGCAATTGCCAAAACAAGATCATTGCCATTTTGAGGAACCCACAGAGCTCAAATGAAAGAGGTTTACCAAAGCTAATCGCCTCCTGTGAAGGACGGTCCACATGTGCCAAGAGTCCATCGAGTCAACTAATTCCAGAAACCACTTTCAAGTAGCCGCATTCGATGGAGTGAAGGATGAACTGCCTTTCTAGAAGATGGTCCAACCTAAAGATGAATCATTTGACAGCAATTGTTGAGTTGATGGACGAAGAAACGGATAGACCTTCTTTCCAAAAGACTCGGCCCCGCCAATCAATGAACAAGACAGCACATGGGCGTAATCAACTTTAATCGATGGAGCAAAGGACGATTTATCCTTCCAAGGGATTTGGGTCCATCCCTACACACCTGGGACCCTTAGATTTAAATTATTTAGGGATTTTAAGGCTTATAATAGATTTTCTTCTTTTCACATACACTTGAATAGGAAGCAATAGATAGAGTAGTTCTAGATCTATCTTGTAATTTTGAAGACTTCATCCATCAAATCAAGTTTTCCAATTTACATTTTCATTGGTAAGGATGTTCACTACTTGATTTCTTCTCTTTTTCTTACTATGGGTGACAAACCCATATCTGAGGCTGTAAACCCTAATGGTCTCACTAGGTAAAATTGATTGTGGGCTTAAAAATATTTAATTATTTTTACTTTGTAAAGTGTGATTGATGACGAAAGTCATTCAATCCTTCCCAATTACCTTTATGATGCTTGAAGGATCTAATTTAGGTTGGGTTAGCATTAGTCAATTATAACTCAAGACTCTAACCTTGTTTAATGGTTCTCCTATACATATATTAATTTCAAATTGGCACAAGCAATTGGATAGAAGGGCTTTCTTCAATTTGACAAAATTAAAGTAGATTGACCCCATTGGTGCTATTGAAAGATACCCATTGATTGTCTAAGTGTTTGTTTGCATGCTCATCTATAGTCCACTCTCAATTTGACCATATTGTGTGATTTAGAGAGATTGATCCAAAATTGGGGCCACATCCCTAGTAAATTCTCACAATTGATTTCAACTTAAAGCAATTTACATTCTTATTTATAGATACCCTCCTTAACTCTAATCTGAATAGTCTCTAAAATATCAAATCTATTTGACAAAGCATTAGAGAATGGCTTCTAATGTTGCCTCTATGGATTCTACTCCCAACTCTCAATTGGGTATGATATTTTCATTGACCATTTACACTTCCAAAGATTGGAGTAGGTTTGAGCATAGATTAAATATTATGTAAATAGTGGACTACATCATAGGCCTTTTCTAACACTATAAATTTAGTTTATTTGATTAGGATATTTTATTTTTTTGTATTATTTTATTGAAACAGGACTAAAGACTCTACCACCAGGAGAGATGGAGAATGTATTTGTGGATGTCAATGACGAGGTTGACTATGCAAGCGCCATTGTTTTGCCTAGAGTGAATGCTACACGTCTTTCAAATAGATGACAGCATATACACAATGCTCAAAGTGGAGGTCCAATTCCACAACTCCACTTATAATGACCCTCACCAACATTTGAAGAACTTCTTGGAGGTATGCAACTCAATAAGCAAAATAACATCTCAGATGATGTCACTCTACTTAGGGTATTCAAATATTCATTAGTCGGGAAGCTAGAGAATGGTTGCACAAGTTACCTCCGAATTCGATCCATACATGGAAAGAGGTTGTGAATGTCTTCCTCAAAAGTGGTTCCTACTCTAAAAAAAAAAGCAAGTAGTAGGATAGATCTTTTATTTCTGACAGCTCTCGGGCAACTTTGAAGCTTATGTTAGCTCATGATATACTTAGGCACCCAACCAAAGGTTCCCCAAGAATACTTTGCTGACGTTTATAGGTTTAATCATTGACGTAGTCTGTAACAAACAATGTCGATGGGGATGTTTCATGGATAAGACCTTCAATCAGATTTTCATTATCTTGGATCGGATTGCAAAGCACAACCATGCATGGCATGGAGGAGATCAAAGTGGAGAGCGAGTAAGTACTCCTTCATTATCTCACTTGATAAAGGAGAATCGTGATCCTCACTAAATGATGGAAATTGCGCCACCAACATAGCTCTATTTACCAAAAAGCACCGAGGCTAATGTCAAAAAGGTGAATGTTGCTGAAGAAGCTTGGAGGGTGTCAATATAAAAGGATTCCCTCTCATTCATATTAATATCAATTGTACCACGATCCACCTCCTATGCAAGTTGAAGATCCCAACTAAGTTATCAATACATTCGCAAGCTATAGATCTATGTTTCGCCCGGGGTCCCTTTCTCTAGTTCTTTGTAACTGAGGAGGGTCCTTCTCAAAAGAAAGGGAGATCAAATTTTAAGGGGGTGTTAGAAAAGGTTCTTGTAAATCATAAATGGTTAGACGCACTCTTAAAGAACCTTTATGGAGATTGTGGGCTCTCATATCGCGTCCATTCAAAAGTTGGAATATGAGACCTTTCTCATGATCACAAACTCCAAATAAAAGGGACACCTTCTAGGTGACACATATCTAATGCTAAGGGACATGTGGGTCCTTCTAATGCTCAGTGTATAGCCATAGTCATAAGGAGTGGAAAAATTGCGCAACTTAGGTGGTGAGGCTATGGATGGTGGTTGACAAAAATCTAAAATTGTGCATGTTGGTGTTGATTAAAATGTTTGATAAAACCATGTGTTGGTAAGAGGTAGATGAGAGAGAAGAAGCCACCGATAGAGGAGGTTGTTGAATATGTTGTTGCTTCAACAAGGAAAGGAAAGGCCAAGTGAGACATGGATGACATTGTTAGATACTTTCCTCCGCCCTCGTTCCTCCATTTCCACAAAGGATAGCCTAACAAGCTCTTTGATGCAAATATTGAAAAGCACATTAAGAGACTAAAGGAAGCTACACTTCGGGTTTCATTTATTGATACTATCAAAGATATGCCAGGTTTTGCTAAACTTGAAGATGTTGCTGACTAGAAACCTTCATGTGATAAAGAAGAGTTGATTCCCGTGACACACCATATGAATGCCACCATCATTAGCACAAGTGTTGGAAAAGAAGGAGATCTAGGTGAATTTATTGTTCCTTGTAGAAACGAAAGATATGATTGTTTACATGCCTGTAAAGTAATGGGGCTAGAATAAATTAATAATTCCTATCCATATACAAGAAACCAATTAATCCGATGTGAATCACCACTATCCAAATGGTACAACAAGTCTATCAAGATGTCGGTAGGGGTGGTAGAAGATGTAAGCAGGAAAGTCGAAAAATTTGTGCTTTTAGATGATTTTGTGGTACTAGATTGTAATTGATCGGGAAATTCATATCAACCTTCACAAAATCTTTTCGAAGATCACTGTAGGGAAACTTATGACTCATAAAAAAGCATGAGATTGTTGTTTCAGGTCAGAATGAAGCATAACCTTCAAAATTGGGAAGAGACACTTATTGCCCATAGGAGTTGGGGATATTTGTGTGGCTAGTGTTGTTTGAAATGAAGATGAAGAATCTGAGCGTATTTTGTATCATCACCCAAGAAAAAGAAGGCCAAATCGAAATGGGTGAAGCAATACCTCTACGGCTCAAAAGGCAGAAAATGGGTGAAAAAGTCTCATCCCAAGGACAACTCACCATGTGTTTGATTCGCATCTTGTGTTGTCCACAATGCTAAATTAGTCACTTCTTGTGAGGCAACCCAAGGAATACTACACTACGTATAGTATCCACATCATGTTGCGATATTAAATCAAGCACTTTGGAGGCAACCCAAGTGTTTTTGAATTAATGGGTGTTGATGTGTGCAAGTTAACATAAAAGAATGGAGGAAATTGATTAAAATAGAAAAGGGAAAATTTGAGCATCAAGACGGAGGGAAGTGATGGACAGCCTGGTGCGGGCAGACCACCCTCCCTACCATCAGCTGAGAGGATTTGGGTTAGCAGAGCCAAAAGACCATCCAATGTATGGACCGCATTCCGCCATGGTCTATCCATTAGACCGTCTTTTGATCTTAAAAATATTGGGAAAGTGGGTCTATTGTGGGATGAAATTAGGTAGGATCTTTGAAAATGGGTTGGGTTGGCTATTAAAAAGCCACCTATAGTCCAAGTTGTTCTGCCCACTCCCTTTCCTTGAAATTTAAAGGGTTTAAGCAGGCTACCCTTGCCCCATATTACCCTTCTTCATCCTTTTTTTTTCATCTTACTTCCGTCTTCCTCTTTGACCTAAGAAAACCTCCATTGTTTCTCAATGCTTCAAGCTTCACTGCACACACCTTACTATACTTCTCTTTTACTCGCAGGCACACTACTCATTCAAGCAATGCTAGGGTTTACTTGGTCAATTTTCGCACCTATTCTCCATTGAGCACACGCGGCACAAGTTTCATAATCTTGGTATTTCATTCTTTCTTGGCATCTAACTTGCAAAATTAGTTGTGATTTCTGTTATCTATTTGACTTGGGGTAATCTAAAACCTATGCTCGGATATTGATTTGGGGGAGAACTGGGTTTAATTTTCTAGAATTGATGGGGCTTAAATGGGTAATTGTTTGACCATATTTGTGTTAATGCCTGCTAAAAGATTGTAAAAATGTCAAAGCCTCAAAGGTCCATGTTTGATCATTTCATAATAAAGGATAGGCCATCTTCCTAAAGGATGGACCATCCTTCTCACCATCCATTGAATCCGAATTTCCAATTTGTATGAGTCAAGGCACACTGTGGGATGGACCGTCTTTTCAAAAGAGGAAGATGTACCGATTCGCTCCTTTGAATCATAGATACTAGGTTCTAGATTAAAGGGATGATATAATGTACGGTCCACCTCTTTAGAGTATGGCTCTTCCCTTCCTCTGTCCCTTGATTTTATTCATTTGATTTCTATATTATCTCAAGTCTAAATACTAACAAATTATTGCATAATCATAGGTAAATGGCAATCTAAAAGGGCAGCAGCTAGAGGAAGCAAGGCTAGTCCACCAAAAAAGTCTCGAATTAGGGATGAATATGAGTATGAGTACTTCCTTCCCAACCACCTGTGGAGACTACTACTTGCTGCATCATCGCCCTCTCATTCAAAGACATGGGTGGCATCGATGTAGAAACCATCTCTTAGATCTTCATCCAAATTCGATGAGGAGCAGCCACAGGTCTAGGCCGGTGCAACCCAGATTAATATCTCCTCTAAGGAGTTCGCAGGAGAGGACTACACTAGTTAGACACCGTCTCCTAAGAAGATTCAATCGAGTTGAAGAACAAAATTGGGGGAGGATATATATCGGAGAAGTGGGGCGTTGTAGGGTGGTCGAGAGAGGTATTTAGAGGGTCGTACAGCTCATAGAGAGAAACCCGACAAAGAGTGTCATGGAGAAGTGCACCATTAGCCCTACTGGGTTAGAGTAGTACCTCAGATATATTAGAGCAATGCAGTAATCATCAAAGAATCAGGAATTCTATTTTTGTCCATGGACGAGTACATTCGATGTTGGTCCAGAACTAATGTTGTATATGGGCGATCCTTTTGCGGTCCAACCCGGTGCCGAGGTCACAAGTGGATCCATTAATGTCGGTTGTGATTAGATGGTATCGATTGATATAAGCTCCTGTGACATCAACCACAAAAACATTGATATGATTATGAGGTGGTAGACACTATCAAGAATGATGAGTTTGTGGATCGAGAAAATGGAGCAAGGGGCGGATAGTTGTCATTGCTCGAGACACTCCCACATAGGCTACTATTGAGATAGCCACTATTTATAAGAGAGAGATGACTCTTCAAGCCAACTTTTGGTGGAATATGATCTGTAGCAGGATTTTCCCAACTAAGAGCAATAAAAAGCTTCCTTTGGTACATGCTCTAATCTTAGTTGTGATAGTAGGGAAGAAAAAAGAAATCGGCTTAGATGCTTTGTTTGGAGCTTAAGGAGAAAGCTCTATAGATGGCACCTCTCTCCCTTTTTCGTTCTTAGTGACAGCACTTTGTCAAAGGGCAGGTGTACCGATCCTACATATAGGGGACTTATTTACTTTATGTTCATCAAGGACGGATATCAATAGAATAAGGGATGACACCCTGGTCACAAACTCGCTACCCACCTAGCACAAGATTTTGAAGAAGCCTACCACAGGGTGAGGGTATCCAAACTGAGGAGCCTGCTTCACAACCAGACAGTAGTGTCAGATACAGCACTAGTAGATTCTACTCCCCATGGAGCACAGCCTTCCTCCACCACCACTACACCAGCGCCTACCCCGTCCGGCACCTCGCTTGAGCTTTAGACACTCTTTTTGTATAGTTTGGGCTACTAGTCTTGATCGAGAGGACTGACATCTAGATATGGTTAACTAAGGAAATTCCAGCCTTCGTGGCGACTATTGTTGAGTGGTGCTTTTCAGCTGCTCCAGGATGCAGCATCAGAGTTCACACGAGGCCTTGACTCTCTCCATCTAGGGATGATAAAATGACAAAAGTTAGTATAGCTCGATCAGGGTGCTAGTTCATCTAACATCTTGAGCCTCAAAGAAGAATTAACTGAGACCAGAGCCACAGTGCTAGATTTTCAGATGCGAGAATGGTAGCCTGAGGAGGTTTGAGTACCATTAGTGGATCGGACATCGTTGATAGCCAATTTGATGGAGTTCTTCCGTGCGCTCTAGTCCAGCTCATTCCTCACCTCTACCAGCTCCAATCGTTAGTGCCACCATCGACTGAGTTTTACAGGAGTAGGGTCTTCATCCCATTCCAGCATAGATAGCCACTCCTACCTCTCCACTTGATAAGGGAAAGAGCTAGGCATAGGAGGAGAAGCTATTTATATTTCCAGATGAGAGCGATCTAGACTCCTTGACCTACAGAGATTGAGGCCTTCAGGATAGCGACAGTGGCCTCACTCCTTCACATCCAGAAATAACCTCATGACATATAGGCGAACTCCTTAATGGCACCTTATGATGACCTTTAGTGGTGCGCTCGAGCGTTACAGGAGCTTCTACCACTTTTATGCTTTTTCTTTTCTTTGTATATGTTGAGCCTAGATAAGCTTCAAAGCGGGGTGGATATCATTTGGCCTTGTATGGAAATTTTCTTGTACTATTGCTTGTTATGAAACCCGTGTTTTGTAAGGATATTATGCATTTTGTTGAGCTGATTGATGTGTAGAGGCCCATTTATTGCTTAGAAGATTTTTCATTGGTTTTTGTTATTGGTTTCTTAGCTTAGGGTTTTCTTGGGTTTTCTTAGCCATGGTTCTTTCCCAAAAGAGGCCTACTTTCTATTTAATCCGCATAATAATGTAGTTAAAGTGTCATCGCACAAGCCCAATGATACATTGCCGTGGAGATATTCTTAAGGGTAAAGCCTCCTTGTCGAGTCATCTTTGGTTGAACAAAATATTCTTGACTTAGGTGGTGGTGGTAATTGAGTGAATTGTGATCGGGGCACAATTACGTGCCCAAGTGCTATTTACAACCCTGCTTGAGCCATGTTTGTCAGATTCTAATTAATTAAATTCTCATGTGAATTTAATTGTTTTTGTGCATGAACTAACCAACATGATTAGTCTTTTTTTGTAGGTGTAAAATGCTTAGAGGGACTAAATATGATGGTTAAAGCTTGAGGAAGAAGCTTGGAATAAAAGGCGCATGTCACACAAGTGTATGCACATGCCGAGCCACGCTGTGCCACAAAGCATGGGCAGCGCGTTGAGCACCATGCCACCGCAAGGCAACCGCGTTCGCCAGCAGCCATGCCCAGCATTTATGCGCACGAGGCATTCCATTCTAGTGAAGTTACAAGCATAGGCCCATGCAACGCCCAAGCCGCTCCGTTCAAGAGCATGCCACGATAGGAAACGCACAAGGCCATCGCCAACAACATGCCAAGTCCAAAGAGTTGTACACGATACTCGTGTCACGGAGGCAATCTACCGCGATGGGTAGCGTGACATGGAGGCGCTCTCCTCGGCCAATTTTTGCAAAATTCCCATTTACTAGATTGAACACTCATATATTATTCATTTATCACATAATATTTTGGGAAAGTAGAGAGGAGCGAAGTAGAAGCTAAGAACTTCACCTAGGTGCTCAAGGTTTTTCATTCTCTGTTAATTATTCTTGTAAGTACATTACTTTAATCATGTTTTTAGTAATTGTATGAACATGAGTGGCTTAAACCTCTCTAGGGTTGGTACACATGAGAGCTAAATACTTAAATTCATCTTTGGTTTGAGTTTTTTAGTTGTTATTTTGTCTTGCATTCTTAATTATCGTTGTTTTTATGCTTGATCACTATGAAAACAAACTCGTTAAGCTTAGGTAAAAGCTCAAAAGAGTAACCCTAGGTTAGAATGGACAATGTAGGGAGCAAGTTCTTGTCTTTATGATAGGATTTGCGGTTAGGATAGAAACTATACCTAACTTGCCTTGCTTGGTTAATAAAACAGGATGATAGCTAGATACCAACTTTTAGAATGTGTCACATCATCACTCATAGAATTAGTTGTGAAGCTGGGTCAGTTAAATGACAGAGGCATGAAAGTCCTTAATCAAGGGCATAAACCCTATAAAACTACATCCACGTAGTTAAATTTCTCATGAATTAGATGTCACATCCCCGCTCAACAATGTAGGTGTGAGACTAGTTTGTTGTGTTTAGAGGCTCGAGAGACCATGAACACTGCATTTTAGCTCAGAGACAATAATTGAAGTTTCAATACTTGAATCATTGTGAATTTTAGCATTGCATGATTATCATGTTTAACTTAGCTTTTGCATTGATTCCGATTATCTTGTGATCACCAGTAGATTTAAATACACAAATATCTAAAATCTCTTAAATCAACACTTGGGAAGGTCTAAGCTAACTTAACACTTGAACTTGAATATTCGTTGAATTAGTGCAGTCCCTATGGGTTCGACCTCCGGCTTCTAACCCGTATTGTTGGTAACTTTATGGGTGCATTTTTATACTTTTAGTTGATTGTGACAGGTGTCCTGGATGGCCTAAGTGTTACAGTTACAGATGTCATATAGCCGGCTTCTCGATCAATCATGAATCGAGTGCCAGTTGCGCCCTACCCCAGTTTTGGGGCGTGACACCTACAGTACGTGTTTACTCAGAAGGATCTAAATCTACGTCAAAGAAGGTGGTTGGAGCTTCTTAAGGATTACGATATGAGTGTCCATTATCGTTCGGGCAAGGATAATGTATGGCATACGCTCTTAGCAGAATTTCCATGGAGAGTGTGTCTTATGTGGATGAGGAGAGGAAAGAGTTAGTAAAAGATGTGCATCGGCTTGCATGACTAGGAGTTCGTCTTGTTGACTCGATAGATGGTGGTGTCATTATTCAGAATGGATCAGAATCCTCTTTGGTGATCGAAGTCAAGGATAGGCATAACGAGGACCCTAGTTTGGTAAAGTTAAAGGAAGTTGTTCGAAATTAGAAGGTGGAGGTCTTCTCCCAAGGGGGAGATGGTGTACTTCGATATCAGGGTAATTTGTGTGTACCGGATGTTGATGAATTTGAGGAGCGGATGTTGTATGAGGCTCATGGTTCTACATATTCCATACATCCAGGTACCACCAAGATGTACCATGACCTATGGGAAGTCTATTGGTAAAATGGCATGAAGAAGGACATAGCAGAGTTTGTGGCAAGGTGTCCGGATTTTTAACAGGTGAAAGTTGAGCATCAAAGACCTGGAGGTCTGCTTCAAGACATTAGTATCCCTACTTGGAAGAGGGAGGAAATCAACATGGACTTCATCACAGGATTGCCTCGTACTCGTCTATGGTATGGATCTATTTCCGTGATTGTAGGAAGGTTGACTAAAGCAACCCATTTTCTATCAGTTAAAACTATCGATTTAACAGAGGATTATGTTAAGTTGTATATTCAGGAGCTAGTTCGATTGTATGGAATGCGCTTGTCCATCATATCAGATAGAGGTACTCAGTTTACCTCCTAGTTTTGGAGATTGTTTCATAAGGGACATGGTATTCAGGTCAAGCTTAGTACAACTTTTCACCCGCAAACAGATGGACAGGTTGAATAGACCATTCAGGCTCTTGAGGATATGTTGAGAGCGTGTGTGATTGATTTCAAGGTTAGTTGCGATGATCATTTATCTCTCATTGAATTTGCATATAACAACAGTTACCATTCCAGCATTCAGATGGTCCCGCTTGAGGCTCTTTATTGGCAAAGATGTAGATCACCTATTGGTTGGTTCGAGTCGGTGAAGCTACATTGATAGGATCAGATTCAGTTCATGAGGTGGTGGAGAAAGTTCAGCTTATCAAGGAAATATTGAGAACAACTCAGAGTCGCCAGAAGTCCTATGCGAATGTGAGCTCAGTTCAGTCATGTAATTCAGTCCGGAGTCAATCACTCCGTTAGTTTTCAGCTTTAGATGTTCAGTATTTGGGATGACAAGTTTTCCCCAATGATTTTGTATGTTTACCCCACATTCGAGGACGAATGTTCCCAAGGGGGAGATATTGTAATACCCCAAGAGTGCCTAAGACTATACTCGGGATTTGAAATAGGAACAGCAAAAAAAATCAGGGATTTTGACTCAGAACGACTCGTGGTACGAGTCGTGGGAAGGAGTAACAAGTCGTAGGAGGAGTCGTGACGAAGACTTGGAGTCTAGGGTCCAGACCACGAGTCACACCACGAGTTATGGTATGTGGGTACGACTCACGGTCAGTGTCGTGGGGAAGATGAAGTCATGGGTGATGTTACCAATCGTGGTCAGGATTTGGTAGGTGAATGGGGATGACATAACGACTAATAATACGACTTGTGGTAGGACTCCACGAGTCGTGATATGCAAATCGTGGTAAGATTCAAAGATGTTGTAGGGAGGAACAGTGATGACCACGAGTCATTACTTCATGGTACGACTCGTGGTATGAGTCGTGGTCACTGGCAGTGTTCAATTTTTAGATTTTTCATTAAGGATATTTTCATAATTCCTAAGCTTTAAGGTTCTAAATTACGTCATTTTAAGCTCAGTTAGAAGGATTTTAAGAGTACCTAACCTATCATAAGCCTCACCATTCCATGCATGCAAGTTTAGAGTTCTTCCTTAGAGATCAAGCTTGAGAAATTCCCCAATCCCTTCCAATTCCTTTGGGATATCAAGGAATAGTATAAGATCATATTACCCAGTTATGTAAAGGTGTGATTGAAATTTTCTCTTCACTCTCACGTCCTGATTCCTCTCTATGTTCATGAATTCAAGTATTAAGTGAAATTTGATGATCCTATGGGGTTTTAAGCCCAAATTCATGGAATTCTCTTTGATTTGATTATGGGTCAATTCCCTTCATGTTCTAAATGTTGTTTTAGGATCTATGGGCAGATTTTATATTTAAATTGATTACTTATTTCATAGTTTCAAATCTCAATAAATCTAAGCCCAAATATATAAGGTTTTATAAAAAGTCAAGTTATGATTCTATTATGGTTTTTATCTTACTAAGCCTAAATTATGATTTATGATTGATGTTATGATTTCTCTTCAAGTACTCTTCATGGATTTATGAATATCAAGTATATGAACTTTCACAAGTATGCATGGTCTTCATGATTTATGAATTTATGACTTTTGACCGACTCACGGACCCTTATTCATGGCTAATCATGTATTTCAAGTATGATCAAATGTGTGATGATTTATTTGGCCATGAACATCATGAATGCTTTCACGATTACGATATGAGCCTCATGTGCAAGTTTTTAGGAGTTGTTTCTAGCACCAAATAGATCCAGTGTTTAGGTAAATGTCGTGTCTCAGAACTACGTTCCACCGTTGGTATAAACATGTATTTCTGGATCCCCTGTGATATCACATCATGCACGACCCTTTCCTAGAAATCCTGGGACGACTCTGCCCACTTGAGCGAAAATTTGGGGCATCATGTAAGCTCTATCATGATAGTGTCAGTTAAGACGAGTCCTCCCATTATTCCTCATGATTTATGCATTGACACATTTATGCTATTTTGGCTCAAGTTATGTTTTATAAAGTTTCTCTTATGACTATGATTATGACTAGATTATGAATGGTTTGAAAACCTTGAGCCCTCATGTTTATATTATGATATTACTTCATGTTCATGTTGTCCTATTCTTATGAACTCTTGCGTATTTTTAACTGTCCGTTTTTACTTACCTTGCATACTCAGTACATTCCAAGTACTGACCATATACTCTATATTGTATCATTTCATGATACAGGTCCGAGGGATCAGTCTCAGCCGCATCATTAGTCCTGTTTTCTCTCAGACCTGTTTTAGCTAGCATTGGTGATCCTCATCCTTCGAGGACATTCATCTATCCATTGTTATTTTATTTCAGTTACAGACTTTTGTCGAGCTAGTTGGGGGTGTTGTCCCATCAGCTCATTAGTTATGTTAGAGGCTTTTCAGATAATATATAGAAAAATCAGCTTGTCAGTGTTGATTTTGTTTTAGATTGATATGTATGCAGACTTCCGCTTAAGCATGTTTTATTATTTCAGTTTCCACTTATTGTACGTTCTTAGCTACTATGTTCATGTCATGGGTCGACTTGGATCCTCTCGGGGTCCCTTGTTCTGTGTCTATGTTTGGGTCATGACAATGGGCCACCGCCTGCTGGTTGACCTGTGCAGTCAAAGTCTGGGCCAACATCTTAAAAGCTTCCCTAAACTCGACATGAGAGACCTACTTTGGCACATGATCCGCTGGGGAAAGTGGGGATTGCTAGTGTCTATCTCTATTGCCATTTTCCTAGCCATTCCCATTTTTGTTCCTTCTTTCGTTAAATCGGCGGGGAGGCATAATTTTGCAAACGCATATAGCACGTGTTAGAAGGATAGGGAGACACTTCATCACACGACATAGATCATGAAAGAAGGAAAATTTCCTAAAACGTCTTGTAGCCTCTTCGTCATAAGTATAGAACGCTTCACACCTATAAAAAAGACTCTACTTAATGCGGCTTTAGAACACCCTAGGGCACACTAAACCTTTGCTCTGATACCAAGTTTGTCACGATCCGAACATAGGCCCAGATCTAGACACAGAACCTAGAACCATAAATGGCTCCAAGTCGACCCATAGCATGAACATGAAAGCTAAAGCTCATCGTACACAAAGCGGAAATCTATATTCTGAAATAGAAGAAGTCTAAATAGTAAAATATTTAAACAACGGAAATCTCAAAACACTGAATTCGAAGCTGGATATACAAACTATGTCTGAAAAGCCTCTAACATACTGACGAGCTAATGGGACAACACCCTCAACTAGCTCACTAAAAGTATGAAACTGGAAATGATAATAACTCAACTATCTAAAGGTCCTCGAAGGATGAGGACTCACCAATAAGCTGTCTGGGCTGAACTCTGGAAACTGACTAGCGATGGGACAGAGTCTGAACGTTTAAGCCTGTACCATGAAACGATACAGCATAGAGTATGCGGTCAGTGCTTGAAATGTACTTGAGTATGCAATATAAGTAAAATAGGCTAGGTAGTAAAACTGAATCATGCATAACTTAAATCATAACATCATAAAATTTTGAGAGTAAAGGTTGTATGTTGATATCTGAAAACATGAGTAAACATAAATTGAAGTAAGTGCATATGGCTTGCCATATCTGAAATCATAGGTAAAAGCTCATGAACTGATCCTTGGATCAAACATGATGAAAACATGATATAATATCTTATAGTACATGCATGTACTGATGCCCAAGCATGGGGCGCTGCGTACTCGCCTGCAGG
>JACEIK010001143.1:184198-221286 GCA_018107945.1 Datura stramonium
TTGTCTTTTGATAAGATTTTGTGGTTAGGATAGAAATATACCTAATACCTTGCTTGGTTGATAAAATGGGAAGATAGAAAGACACCAACTTAGAATTGTAATCCACCACTTGTAAGAGTAGATGGGAAGCTAAGTTTGGTTAAATGGTTAGAGGTATGAAAGTACCCAAATCAATGGCATAACCCCATAAACCACATCCACGTAGTTAATTGCCCAAGAACTATAAATAGCATCCTCGCTCAACAATGTAGTAGCGAGGCTAGTTTGTCGTGTTTAGAGGTTCGGAAGACCATGAACATGCAATTTTAATTATGTGAGATGACAATTGATAGTTTCAAACTTAAACCAGTGCAAATCGTAGCATCGCAGGATTATCCGGCTTTAACTTTATGTTGCTCCTTGAAGGAATTCAGAGTATTTCGTTGACCACATTTAGACTTAATTAAAATCTATCGAAAACTTCTATAATCAACACTTGCGGTATTTAATATCACACTTGAACTCGATAGTTAGCTAAATTGGTCCAGTCCCTGTGGGTTCGACATCCGGCTCTTAAAAAGGGCCACTATATTACTTGCGCGACCCGTACACTTGCGGGGCATCATTAACATATGGGGAGTCTTGACTCCAACACATGAGATAACTAAACTTATTAGCCTTGGCTAAATCATGAAATCTTGCTTAACTTGAGTGGGCTTGCCTAAATTTTAACTTCATGCTTGCATGAAATAGACATCATAAATAAAATCATAAATATATTCATGGGTAATTTATAAACATTCATACATGTTATATATTTCATCATACTTGGAACCATAAATCATAAACTCAACTTTTCATGAAATTTGCATAATTGGGCATCACGCTCTTAAAACTTGAAATCATGAATTGTAATCAAAATAGGTATAAAACTTGCCCATGAGTCTTAAAACATCATTTAAAACGTGAAGGGAATTGACCCATGAATTAAACATCGAGAATTTTAAAAAATTAGGTTAAGACCCCATAGAATCATACACTTGAATTTATGAACTTGAGATGGGATTTAAGCATGAGAGTAAAGGGAAACTCTCATTCATGACCCTACGTACCTAGGTAAACTGATTTTACACTCTTCCTTGAAAACCCAAGATATTTGGGGAAGAACTTGAAGGATTTTAGATTTATCTCCTTTGGAATCCTCTAATCTTGCATGCATGGGGATGGAATAGGTTAGAATAGGCTAAACCCTCTTAAAATCCCCCTAACTGAGCTTAAAACCCCCCCTAACTAAGCTTAAAACGACGTAGTTTAGGGCTTAGGGGCTTAGGAATTACGGAAATGCCCTTATTGAATTTACAGAAAAACTGCTCAATGTCGAAACGACTCACACCATGAGTCGTACCCTGATACCATGACTTGTGGGTTCCTTCCATTGTTGCCACTACTTCAACCCTGAATTTCTGGAGTTTTCCACGGGTCACACAACGACTCGTACCATCATCCCATGAGTCGTTGGACCTATCCGTTACCACAACTGGGAGAATTCTCTACTCCTTCCTATGGGTGTGAATAGTGACTCGTTATTCCTCATAACGGGTCGTACCTTGACCCGTGCCTTCCAACCCTATCACCCCAGATCCAACCAATGAGTCCTTACCACGATCCATGGTTCCTCGCCACAAATCGTGTCACGACACGTACCTTCCATCTTGACAATCCAAAACCAAACAACGACTCCAATCCATGAACCGTTACTAGGTCCCATGAGTCGTTACTGGACTCGTTGCTAACAACTTTTTCTCAGCAGATTGCTAACCACGAGCGATCCTACGACCCATTACTTCTTCCCACAACTCGTGCCACGAGTCATTCTAAGGTTATTCTTCCCATTTTTCTGCTGATCACATTTCAAATCCCGAGTCTAGTCTTAGGAACTTCCGAGGTATTACATGAAGCTATTCTATATGGGGAATAGAAATAGACTTCATTTTGAGAATAACGTCAATCTCCCTCTCGGGAAGGATCCCTGGTAGCTCATCTAGAAATACTTCTAGAAATTCATTAACAATTGGCACTCACTGAAAATTTACCGCCTCAGCATCAGTGTCTCTCACCCTCACTAGGTACTATAGACATCCCTTTCAAATCAGATTCCTTGCCTTAAAGTAGGAAATAAACCTACTATTTTGCATTAGAAATTTTTCCCTCCATTCTAACCCTAGTTATTTTGGGAACCGGAACGAGGCCACCTTGGTGGGACAATCTAGGGTAGCATAACATGAGGACAACCAGTCCAAACCCATGATGATGTTAAAGTCAACTATTTTTTATTCAATGAGGTCAGCTCTAGTATCTCTGCGGCACACTGTGACTATGAAATTTCTATATACTCGCTCTGAAATTATAGACTCGCCCATCAGATGTGTTCTATGTTCAGGAATATAGGTAGACTGTCCATCATGCAAACTTTATTAAACCAAAATGAACATCATGTAACCTGTTAATGTTTTCTCTTATTTGTTTTGAGTTCCATTATTGGATGTTGCTCTATTTAGTCTGATCAAAAACTGAAAGAAGTGTCCTAATTGCCTCACTGAAATTTTATGCGGAATGGTGTTTATGTATGTTAGCATAAAAGGGACTTTGTAATTTAAGCGTGATCTAGCATAGTTAGATATGATCTGTTATAGTTATGTTTGGGACCCCTCTTTGTTATAAATTTGTTCTCAGTCTGATCAAGGTTTAGTTTTAGGCGGAATCTATTAACATACATATTTCCTGTGCTCTTTAAAGAGTATTAGAAATCATGTCAATAGAGATCATATCTTCCACCTAAATTAGTGTTCTGAATGTAATGTGCTTTGATAAATTTGTATAAAAATCTTGAACTTATTTCTATCCTGTTTGTCATCTCTAAAGGGAAAATCTTCAATCTATATAGATATGTACTCTATGTGTATCATTTTGGTTTCCTCGAGTCTAGTAAGAAATGGAGAAGTTTCAAATGAGCCTCCATCATTAAGGGTCTAACTAATCAAGTGTTTGGTGTTTTGTATTTAGAATTAGAAGTCATAGTTTATCTTAAGAATAGTAATAAATGGCTAGAGAAATCTTGTGTTAGCTTGAGAGACTATTAACTTATTTCAACTATGAGTATGAGAGTCCAGTCGTAAAACCTCTTCGATTCCAGTCACATTTAGGTTCGTGTGAGTGTATTGTGATATGAGAGATGCCCTCATGGTTCTTTAAGAGGAGATAACCCCTCCTAGCCTTGAATAACTTGTGAGTAGTTTGAACCTGATGTGATTAAGTTGCCCTCTCTTTCTCTATGATTTGCCCTTCATTTGTGCCGCCCTAACTTGCAAGAGTTAGTAAGAAGCAACCTTTAAAACTCAGTCATAAGTAATCTTTTTAGCTCTTTCTTGATTTATCCTCCCTCATGTTGTGTACTGTCATGTAATCGTGTTAGTTAGACGTGTTGCTTCTCATTTAAAATTTTGTGACTTAACAAGTTTTTCATGCACTCTCATTATTTTTAGCTTACTAATTAGAACATCAGCCCTTGAATGATGAAAAATATAAGTTAAGGCCATGGTTTTTCCAGTTTTGTATGTTAGTTACTTGCTTTTCTTGATCTAAAATAAGATAATTTCGTTTCATGATCCCTCTGTATGTCAAAGACTGAATTTGAGCAGTTAGTTTTCATCTGTGCTACTTCCTTTAATTCTTAAGACTGATGCGGCTACTTAAAGATTCTTTTTTTTCTTCACTCAATAATTAAGAATGAGATCTTATGCTTCATACTTAAACATATCATCAAGATGCTAACTGAATTTGTATGTGAATATGACATTGACATGATTCCATAAGAATGACATATTTATAATGTATGCTCTGCTATTTTGTCTCTTACTTCACACTTACTTGAAACTATTAACTGTTTCTAATGTCTTCTTCCTTTTTTCCTTTCTGGGGAGCACGTAATGGAGTTTGAAAAATGCTCCATCTCTCTATCCAAATCAGAGTCGTGCTCATCATCGTACCACCTACTACTGCATGTGTTGTTTAGAAATAGGCAGGAGTCTAGCCTGCCTCTACTCTTGATGTTTGTCATCCTTTATTATGTGTTTTGTTATATTGATATCGAGCTAACGATTGACCTCAAATTTTGTTGTATTTGATTTGTGCCTTGATCCTTGTGCAGACTGCATAGATACAACTATAGGAGATACAATTGCTAAACCTCATTTTCCCCTTTACATATTAATTTATCACAACTAGCCCGTGTAAGTATACGTCATCCTTTCTCATGAAAAAATGCATATATTGCCTCATTCTATACTACGTATACCACTTCATATGCGAAATGCATTCATATATTATTCCTATTTACATGCATATACGCTCCCCCTCTTTATATACATATATCATGCGTATTACATAATTATTTTTGTATTATATATCCTTGTATATCACCCTATATATACTATTATATTTTGTGTACCACTCTTATATATTTTATACCTCACATAAGTTTGGACTACGAAATTATTTTAACCACTGTTCTTACATTAAATTACTAAATTACCACCACTTTTGACACCTCTTAGAAAGTAGTAATAATTAAATAACAATCCCCAAATATACATAGGCTAAATTTAAGGACTATTTTAGAATAAGCTATGTGGGGTACCTAAACCTTCCCCTCAGAATAAACAAATTCCTTTCCTAGAATCACACAGGTTTCGTAGACTAAAACAGAGTAGACATATCAGTACAAATAAATTTCTTAATATACCTTTAGGTGACGACTCTGAACACATACAAATCAAAGGATACACAGCCAAATAAAATTACGAACTATCTTGAACCCGTTCGAAATAGGCCGTCAATACAGGCGACAAAGAGTCCATACTCTGTATCTCCCTTTGGGGTTGCATTAAATGTTAGATTGGTCTTCAGAAGTGACAAAGATAAAGTTAACCAATATGTTGTGCAATTATGAATTCCAATAATTATAAGACAAACCAAATTTTTTTTTGGGATAGGCAAAAGGGGGAGAGAATTATATGTTGGTAAATCGAACCCTCACCAATAAGGTAAAAGTTTAGGTAGTCAATCATCTGAGCAACTAAAATCCTCAAACCAAAAATACTTTCTTTTCAGTGCACGCAGAAAAAGCATTACTACATCTCATCTTGTTGAAACACACGTCGTGTTCACCTTTTTTGCCTTGCACTCATCGGCAAATTATTATTTACTAGAGAAAATAAACTTCAATTCCTCAAGTTTCACTTAACTAGAGATCTAGAAAGGATGAAGTACCAAGCTAATTCTCATAGATGTGACAACCGGAGTAGTTTGTTGGAGATTTGGAATCTACCTAAAATTGCAGCAACATACAACTTTGTGTTTCTCAAAGACCATTTAATAAGTTGCATTCTGATTAAAATGGACCTTTATCAGATTGTTGACAAGCTTAGTCCAGTGGTCTACAAACTCCTCTAATTCCCATGTATCCTACTTTTCACCTTCCTATTCTGTTCCATCCCCCGTATCAAAATACTCATGATTCTTGGCAGAGGAACAGTGAAAAGGTTAATAAGGTCGTACTCAAGTTCTACCTGGGAATCTTGAAGCTCCATCATATTCCTTCTTTTGAAACTCGTAGTCATGGATCATGTTTAAGTTGGGGGTGTACTTGATATGCAGTAATGTGTAATGAGTGGTATAAGCTTTGTATATTAAAGGATCTGGTGTATAAAAATTTGAGCAGTGGAGCTGATTTAGAGCTGATTATAAGCTGCAAAATGCAGTCCAATTGTGAAAACCAGGAAAAACTCCAAGCACGTTGACAAGATGTCTAATTGTCAATAATCACTTCATTTTCTCGGGGATTAATGAGGAAAATAATCAAACAAAATTGTAGACCCAAACTGGAGTTTTGACATGATACCATGACTGGCTTCCTGAAGAACTAACTTCACGCATTAGGTCCTCTAACCATTTGAAAAATCTAAAATTGCTCACTATTTACTAAACAATTTGGGCCATGCAAGACAAGTTACCTCCTCCTTTTAGCATAAGGTGCTCACAACTGTGTAAAACTGGAAACAAGCATCAACATTCTACACTTTTGGGATTTTGGATTTTCGTCTATGTTTCTTTCTGGAGAATAGCCTTGTGTTGTCTGAGGAAGGAATCCAAATCTTTTATTCACCAACTTTGACATCCTTTTGTTTCTTAGTTATACACAAATCCTGGATTAATAAGAACTTATCACCCAATCCTAATTAACAATCTATACGTACAATCTCTCAAATACTTTTAAAAAGAAAAATGCACATGGCTATCAATATTTTGAAAATTGATTTGACAGTAAAATACCAATTTGCACATTTTCCCCTTATATTTCCCTGCTGATACGAGCGTAAGGTGCTTTCAGTTCACAACATAGAACACTAAAAAGCGACATTTCTAATTTGGAGAAGAAAGATAAGTACAATATTGTAACTCCTTTGTAGTCCGAGGACAAACAAAATAAATATCTCCAGAGACAGAAAAAAGCAATCAGCATGTCATTGCATGATCAGTAATTAGGTAACGGCTACCTCTATTTTCATCTTTTCAGGACTTCGGCATCCTGAAATGATGGAGGGGCTGGATATCATGCCATAATAGGTTTTACAGCATCTCATCAGCTGGACCTCATAGATAACAACATAAACCTGAGAAAAGTGCATTATTCGTGGGGATCAGTAGCAACCATGCATAAGATCCACATCCAAGCACCTATGCATAGACTTCAGAATCAATCTGCTCAATATTTGGGAATATTTGTCTCAAAGTACTTGTATAGTTCGGAGATTGTGCCTGCAACCATAATACATGCATGAGCAAGGTTATCAGAGAACTAAGCCAACCTTTGTGATGTAAAAGATCTAACTGATTAAAAAGATTTTGAGAAATCTCCTGCAAGCACATGAAATGTAAGTTCAACCTATATCAAGGTACCAAAAAATATACCAATCACATTATAAATATATCTTGATTATTGAAAAAAGAAAAAGATTTTTATGGTCAAGTCTAGCTTTAGAAAGTGAGTTGCTCCAGCGGCCAGAGCATTCCATTTCCAACCAAGAGGTCAAGTTCAACTCACCACTCTCTGTCAACCCATCTTTCTAGGATGCTTTTACAAGGTAAAGGCCTAGTAACCCATATTTTGGAGTCTAGGATTGATTTACAAATTCATAGACATGGGGCGAGGTCTCACATTCGCCTGAGTTGACCTACCAGAATGCAAAAGCACTAGGAGCCTAAGTCCTATCATGCTGCTGAAATTTCCAAATGAATAGAGGTTTGGCACACAAATTAAATATAAAGCAAAACTCATAGACAATGACTCCACCCTTTCTATCCCGTTGTTCACCCTGCAATTTAAAGACAGATCCCTTCAGCCATCAAAGTTCAGTCTCACCTTGTACACACAAAATCCTGATGTATTTCTAACTCCGGCTCTGCTCTTGCAAAATGTTTCTTTCTGAAATGTTGTGCCTCAAACTCATCAAGCAGGTATCCCAGTGCTGCTTCCATAATTTTGGCTGCCATGCTCAGGATCCATATCTATGGACTTTTTCCATTGCTTAGGGCATGCCCCCTATTGTTCAGATTTTATGTAATCTTTCCCTCCTTAACATGTAGAGCTTTCATCAGCTTGGAGTTTGACATGCCCTTACAAATTCTTAGGTTTCAACAGCCACAACTTCTTAGGTTTTAACTAGAGTCTACATGCCAAATTTCCATTGTTTGTCTTCAGGCTTGTTCCTTTTTTAAGTATTGCGCTTCTATACCTCGTGTCAAAATGCAAAGCTTTGTATATTAATTGATAAAGAAAAGTCATCTTATGGGGATTTCACACTTTCATTCTCAACATCTTGGGGTTTCAAGGGAGAATCATAAGTCCTCTATGCTTTGGGGCGATTAAAGTAGTTATATTATTCAACCAGGATGTCTCTAATTCAAAGAGCAATCATCATCGATTGGTGGGTTCATGAGTTGGTATTGATTACTTGAATATTCCCTCATCTCTCGGTATCCTGTTTATGCGATAAATCTAGAAGTTGACAACACTTTTAGGGAGTGTTGCCAAATAGATAATTTGTTGTAAGTCTAAAATGAAAACATATAGATGATTCACTCAGCGTGGCATTGTATAGAGCAGAGGACAAAGATCAGCAGGACATTAACCAATCAAGGATACTGCAGAATCAATGATGAATTGTGATAAAGAAAGTTTAAGAGTTAATGGATTGGCTTACGTGCTGATATACAGACAGTAAAAGGGGCCATGTTTTTTAAAGAGTAAGGTGTATAAATCTGAAAATATNGAATATTAATATATTGTATCTAGATTTGAATACTGAATGATTAAGACTGTTTGTTTTCTCAACATCTGAATGTACATAATTTATCTTTTTAAAAAGTTACTCCATCTATCCCAATTTCTGTGGCACACTTTCTTTTTATTATGTCCCAAAAGAAAATGACAACTTTCTATATTTAGAAATAATTTAATTTTAAAAATTTGTATTTACACTTAATGAGATGATATATTTTCAAAACTCTCCATTCCTCTCTTAAAATCCATGATCAGTCAAACATGGCCACATAGAGGGTTCAATGTGTATGCATCTGTGGTGCTTGACTTAAGGAGATTTGTACTGCAAGAGATGTAACATTTACAATATTCAGTACTTTCGAGATTCGTAAATATACATTGAAATTGAAGAAAGAGAGCTAAACATTGGCACATAGTAATACAGGGTATTATAAATGTTGTTCTTCAGTATTTGAACTATTCATATATTGAATACGAGTGTTGGAGAATGTGAAAATTATTGTAAACATGGTTGTCTACGAGAGGAAGTAGAACAAATAATAAATAGATCATTGCAGACTTTGTAGTAAGTCTACACATTCATTCAAGAAGTTGAGGTCGTAGCTTGGATGATCTTGACAGGCTTAGCGAGATAGAGCACCTGATTCAAGTTGTATTGATTATACACCATACTGACCTATGTGGCGATATATTTCAGAGATAGTGCAATGGAACAAGATGCCTATATTGTCATGTGTGACGAGAGTAGAGTGCAGGGACCATTTATGTAGGGGTGTGCGGATGTGTTACAGCACCACCATACATGAGAGTGTTACATAGAGGTGTATGGATATGTTCTAGCACCACCGTACATGAGAGTGTAATGTTAGGGTGTATAGATGTGTTCCAGCACCACCGTACGTGAGTGTTACGTAGAGGCGTATGGATGTGTTCTTACATTGCTGTACGTGAGAGTGTCACATAAGGGTGCATGGATGTGTTCCAATGTTGTGTATATGAGAGTGTTACGTAGGGGTGTATGGATGTGTTCCAACAGTACTGTACGTGTGATCGAGATGTAGAGGAATAAGTATGTGTTCCCAGGGATACCTTACGTGAGAGCATTATATAGAAATATTTGAGTGGGTTCCAACACTACCATATATAAGAATGTTTGGACTATGTTTGTGGCGCTTAAGTGTGTTCTTGCACAATAAAAGTACAAAAGAGCATGAATATCCAGTCTCAACACTAGCTGAATGGATATTAATAGTTAGCTGTTTTTGACCGAGGTTGTATCTCATAATAATTACTAATTTGGTATGAAAATTTTGTTGTTTGAGGCTTTTATATGGATGTCGGTGTCCTTCGCTAGTTGGTGGTTTGAATTTGGTGAGTCACAATTATTGGGTCCAGAGTTGATCCAACAAGCTTTGAGGAAAAAAAGTCGCGTTGATATTAAAAACAACTTCAGACTACTTAAAACAAATAAGAGTCCTATGGAGATAAGGGAGTTAGAGGTATGGAGATCATGGAAGGTGAAAAGGCTTTTGACCCCTTATCAAATTCGATAGGAAAAGTAAACTAAGCTTAAAAATATGCTGGTCCGTATGAGAAATTACATCGAATCAAATTGGTGGCATATAGTCTTGTTTTGTATTCAGGGTTTCGGTTGTACATTATATGTTTTGACTCTATTATTAACATTCATGGTGAGATTTATATAATTCAATACGAGATAGTGGAACTTGATAAAAATTTGAATTACGAGGAGGGTCCAATATCTATAGTTAATAGACAAGTGCGGCAACTAAGGTCGAAGAAGGTTGCTTAAGTGGAGGTATGGTGCACAAATCATGTCGTTTGAGACTTTATGCGGATATTGATGTAGTCCACTAGTTGAGTAGCTTGATCTCAAGAAGACAAAACCAACGTAGAGTTGCAAAAAAATACTTCAATACAGCTCAGAGCAGGTAAAGGCTCTTTTCGAAGAAGAGAAAGTCATGACTTAAACTTATGGCGGGTGACCGTATGTTTGTAGAGTTTCTTTTAGTGGTAACGTGAGATATTGCAAGAAGGATAAGTTGGTCTTCAAGAATATGACAGATAAAATTTTGGGCATGTTCGAGGACGAATGTTATTTTAAGTGGAGGAGAATATGACAAGTCATATGTAATAACGGGTTTTTTTCTTAACCAATGGTAAGAAAAAAAAAATTTAAGACCATGACAATAAAAGAAAGAAAGAGAAAGAATAAGAAGGTTAATTATGTTTTTTGCTATAAACAAATGTGGGCCAAGCCAAAATAGAGAAATAAAGATTTTTATAGCAAAAGGCTGAATACAGCAGACATTGGAAAGGAATCAGGTGAAGCGAAAACGCAGGAAAAGCAAAAGCAGTAAAAGAAAAGAAAACGCAGTAGAAGAAAAGAAAAGAAAGGGAGAAAAAAAGAGAGGAAAAGAGGGGAGAAAAATAGAGATTTCCAACCCAAATCATTAAGGTAATGATTCCAAACTTTTCTATGAGATTATTATGTGATTATGAATAAATTTTTATGGTGGAAACATGGAAAGATTATGAGGAATTGAGAAAGTTTAGCCCTAAGGTTCTTCAACCTAAATCATTGATTTGAAAGTGCAAACGTTATCAAAATTCAATTTTGAATAGTGTTCTGTAATTCTTTCGTCAAGGAGAATCTATTGGAGGTCATGGTTTGGGAATTTTCCATTGATCAGAAGTTGACTTTTTGGGACAATCCTTTGTCCGCGAGTTTGACTTGTGTTAAAAATTAAGAAAATGTTTACCAAAGGATTTTTACTATTCTAAATCTGTTTTTGTAGTTTGAAGTGATTTGGAGACTCGAGAGCATAGTTAGCTTTATTAAAAAGGGTGCTTGAGTTGTGAATTTGAGGTGAGTGAAATTTTAAGCTTTGGGTGCTTGCTTTTCAAATCCGTCTTTAAAATGTGTTTTGTCTATCTAGTCCCTGTATTGGACTAGCGTGTCCTTGGTAGAATCGGTAGTCTTCGAGGCCATCCGCATATATTTTATGTTCAAGGATACTCAAATTCTCTTTATAAAAATTATTTCGTAGAGTGATATGGCTATGAGGTTGGGGCATTGTGTATGCTTCTTGATATCAATGGGCATTGTATATGCTTCTTGATAGTATTGAGCATTGTGTATGCTTCCTGACCATATTGGGCATAATGCATGCTTCTTGACAATAATAGGTATTGTATATGCTTCCTAATATATTTGGTGCATTGTTTATGCTATCGTGGACTCGTGATGTTGATTAATTGTTCTACCATTTATGAGAAGCCCTTAGCGTAAGTTATATTGAGATATATAGTATTCTTGATAAATAATTGTTTGAGCCTTGTCGGAAATTATCTTTATGATATAATTCGTATGCTTAGTACTTCTATGCTTGTGGTGCGTTTGTATTTTCTAACACTTGTTCCGAAGGTATTTAAAGTAGCAGGTCGGGGATCTTACTGGGTGATATTTACATATAACTCACCTTACATGCATGTCCATGCAGATACTATTGGTGACGACGAAGCTAGTAGCTAACGTATGTGTTGGACTTGATCCAGTTGTTAAGGTGAGCCACCGCATTATCCGTGGAAGCTTCTGAACGAGATTTTATCATTTTATTTATCAATGTTTACTTGTTGGGTTTACACACTTGAGTCTTTTGTAGTTCGGTTAGATGCTCCATGGTCTAGTGTGGGATTTGGGCAAGAGTTTAAATTAATAATTTGAGATTCTAATCGGTCGTAATTAATTATCATATTATTTGAATTCGTATCAAGTGTTGCGAATTAATGGTTAAGGTATGAAAATTGGGTTCATCTAGCCGGTGGTGTGTGTTGGGTGCCAATCACGTCTCAGGGGTAATTTGGGATGTGAAACAAAGCATCATTTTCACACCCCTGGAACTCGATCCCAAATTGCTTGGTTAATTTGATCACATTTTGATGAACCCATAGAGATGCATTCATTTCCCCTCTATCTCCTCTTCATGTGACTGTGTTTAAAGGCTCCACTTCCTCAACAAATGGATGTCAGCTTCTGCTCCCACGATCAGCTGTATGTCCCCCAGACTATCAACTTGTACACCCTCCCTTTCTATATTAGTCATGGCATATTCGAAATCATCAGCTTCTTCACATGTTGCCATCTCTTTTGAGTCTTGAAACTGCATTTCCTCTTCCTCTTCTTCTTGGTTCTGAGTTGTTGAAATATTTGCCTCAATTTCATCAGTGATTGGGTCGATTTTCATTGCGTGGGCGAGATAAACTGGGTCTGTAAGAAGTCCTGGGCCTCATTAAATAATACTGGGCCTGAAGAGGAAGCAGCCCATTTGAAAGTTTTGGAACGACCCAGCTCTTTTAAAATTAGTGATCCCTGCTTGTTAACATGTGTACCATCCCCTTTATCCGGCTCTAATTTAAAAATAGTTTGAAATATTTCAGATCCCACATGTGTCCCCCCTCTATATCACAGTTGTATCGCCTATCAAGGAATACAAACTCTCCAACAAAAGACAAAGTTTGAACAGAATCTCATTAAAAAAGAAAATCATTAATTGAAAGAACGACTCAAACCCATTTTAAGAGGAAGGATGCATAAACCAGAAAACCCCAGAAAGAAGTTCTAGACAAAGGAAGAGAGAATCTAAGTATCTCCAGAAGAAACTACAAGTACAAGCAAATATACAACCATAAGTACAAGCAAAGAAACTACAAGTACAAGCAAATATACAACCCAAAAAAAGGAGCAAAACGATTGCTGCCATTTTATGCCAAAAGGACGTGCCAAGGTTTGAAGACACTTACACAGGGATTTCGCTCAAGGTAAATTGTTGTTAGCTTTTCTCTAGCACTGGCAACAGCTTCTGCAAGTCCTTCCAATGATGCTATATTGTTGTCATTAAGCCACAAATCTTCTAATCTGCAATACGAAACAAAAAGTGAACATGAAGATGATGACAAGTCCAAGCATTAGAGGAGTAATTCACACATTTGAAATTTCCAGGACAGCTTTCATACTTTGTCAAGTTCTCGATGTCATTAATTTCGGTAAGCTTATTTGCTGACACATCCAAGACCCGCAGGTTTACCAAGGTAGACAAACCTTCCATTTTTGCAATACCATTATGGCTCAAGTATAATTCTTCAAGCGAAATACATTCCTGCAGATTGAAAACAACAACATAACTCACTCTAAAAATGAAGTCGTCTACACTGACAAAGCACAACTGTTAGGTATCTGGACCTGAAACCCAATCATGGAAGTTAAACGGTTGCTCTGCAGGCTAATCTTTTTAATGCATTTCAAACCGCACAAATTAACTGTTCGAATACGATTACGACCAAGCCATAGCTCTTGTAGATTTTTCAAATTTTCCAGAAGCTCCATAATCTGTATCAAACAAAGCACTTCAAAGGTATCCAATGAGCCAGGAAAGCAACATAGTATAATCACATTTACAGATGTATTTGGCTTTTGCCAGTTTTAAAGAAAAAAAAAAGAAAAAAAAACTTTCACGAAAAATAACGAAATAATTTCTTTTTATGTCATCATCTTCAAGAGAAACTAACCCGTAATCTATTGGACCCAAGTTCGAGTATTCGCAGCTCGTGGAAGTGCTCAATCTCCTCCACCTTGGTGATTTCATTTTTAGAAACATATAGTTCTCTGAGTTTACTGGAGACCTTGGACATTCCATTAAGTGATGTGATCTCATTGAAAGAAACATCAAATACCAGAAGCTTCTTGAGTATCGCAACATTGGGAATTTTCTTCAGCTGATTGTCCCTAAGCACTAGTTCCTGGAGAAGACAGTTCCGTAGGCATTTCAGATAACTTTAACAGGCCTGTTACTGTCGCATCTATGACCAGATTATCATACAAGAAGAAAAATAGGGAAAAGTTCAAGTCTGGAAATAAGCTGTTGTTACTAAACATTTTCTTTAAGCTTTGGTGCTTTCAAAGCTTTAAAAAAACAAAACTAAAGGATGAAAAATGCTAAGTTGTTGTGTTACAAACTGGTATTCGACTTGCAGAGGTGAAATCTGTTGAGCATCTGACTAACCAACACTATAACCTCATTAAAAATGCTAAAGAACTTATTTTTTCCTTCTCTTGAGAATAGAAACTAAGATCATTTTGAGGTCTTTTGGGAAAAATCGGGCAGGCTTAGCTCAAAGCAGACAATATAATATGACTTAGTGTTAAGAATATCTTTGAGTTGATTTATCCTAACAACTAATATTCCTGATCAAAAAGAAACTAAGATCATTTTGTAAAGCAACTTAGACTGGAGAAGAGAACAAAAGGATCTTAATATAAGAGATTCAACTCTCCACCCACATTACCTCCAACAACATACTCAATGTAATCCCACAAGTGGGGTTTGGGGAGGATAAAATGTACGCAGACCTTACTCATATCTTTGTGAGGTAGAGAGGTTGTTTCTAATAAATCCTTTACTCAAAGGGAAAGTATGTGACACAAGATTGTAAGAAAAGAGACAACAAAGTAGCAGGATACAAACAAATGTAACAACAAATAGTAATACACACCAAAGAATATGTAACTACACGATAACTAAATAATACTACTAAGAGGATAAGAGGGAAGGAGGAGGCTAGCCCACACCCTCTCGCATACAAAAAAACGATAACACTCAGCTACCTACTAACCTTCTACCGTAATCCTCAAATTCTATACCTTCCTATCTAAGGTCATGTCCCCAATCAGATGAAGTCGTGTCATGTCGTGTCTAATCACCTCTCCCCAATTCTTATTCAGCCTATCTCTACCTCTCCTAACTCCTAGTTCTTCTTCAAGATTAATCTGCAATTCTGCAGAGTGCTTTCGAGAAGATTAGAGCCTGTTGACCAACTTATAAGCACTTTTTAACTTTTTGGAGTGTTTGACTCAGCCAAAAAGTGCTTTAAAAAAGTTAAAAACTGCTTTTAAAAAGCTAAAAAGCAAAAGTTGATTTCCCCCAACTTTTCATTTTTTGGCTTATAAGTTATTCATGTTTGACCAATATATTACCTTTTTATCCTCATACTATTTTCATAATTCCAAAAATACCCTCAAGCAAATAAAACCTAGCAAATCTTTCTCTTCTTATCTTTCTGTCCTAATAAAAAGTAAAGGGGATTTGTCTAATTTTATTCAAATTATATATTTTAAAAATTAAAAATAACATAAATAATTAGTTTATATTAAAAATAAATTAATTTTAATTTTAATTATTTTAGAAATAAAAATATCAAAGTAATTCACTTTTTATAGTGTTAACAGCTTTAAGGGCATTTTAGTCATTTGACCAAAAATAAGTGCTTAACACCATTTATATATCAAACACATCAATAACTTTTTTTCAGCTTCAACACTTTTATCCAAACACATAACTGCTTATTTATAAAATAAGTTTCAGCACTTAAAAAGTGTTTTAAGCACTTATGTTTAAAATCCACTTTTTTCAGCTAAACCAAACGGGCTCTAAGACCTATCGTAATACTTACTCTTTTCCTGGGACAGCTAATAAAAACTATTTTATACTCTATCAAAAAGATGGTAAAAAAAATTTAGATTTAAATAGAGGTAGTTCTGGATCAAAATATTAGGAATCAAACCAAGGAAAGTAGTTACTACAGCCAACCTGTTGCACCTCCTCTCAAATGCATGAATCATCTGTCTCACTTTCCTCATCTTGTTTGCCACTGATGTTACTCCCATCTTGCCTCGTATAACTTCGCTCTTAATCATATCTCTCCGAGTATGTCCATACATCCATATGAGCATCCTCATCTTGCTACCTTCATCTTCTGAACATGGCGTTCTAACCACCACTCTGTAAAACTTATCTTTAAGTCTTGGCGACGCATTCTTATCGCATAATATACCAAATGCTAGCCTCCATTTCACCAACCCCGCTACAATACAAAGTGCGAAATCATTGTCAAATCTCCCAGTCTTATTGGATTATAGACCTAAGATAC
This sequence comes from Datura stramonium, assembly GCA_018107945.1. Taxonomy (NCBI): domain Eukaryota; kingdom Viridiplantae; phylum Streptophyta; class Magnoliopsida; order Solanales; family Solanaceae; genus Datura; species Datura stramonium. The sequence goes on from JACEIK010001143.1 coordinate 200,586, forward strand.
TTGAAGATTCCTCTCTTGGGTATGACTTGTTCCTCAATCTTCACTTCCCCTTCGCCATGTGTTAACATCACTAAACTTGCATTCCAAGTACAATGTTCTAGACCTGCTTAACATGAATGAAACCTTTAGATTCTAGGGTCTCTCTCCACACTTCCATCCTATCATTAACACGAACATGCGTCTCATCGATCAGTACTATGTCATCTGTAAATAACATAGACCACGACACTTTTTCTTGAATATGTCGTGTTAATGCGTCCATAACTAAGACAAAAAGACACGGGCTAAGGGTTGACCTCTGGTGCAACTCCATTATGACCGGAAAGTGTTATGAGTCACCTCCCACTATCCTAAACCAAGTCTTGGCTCCATTGTACATTCCTTAATAGCACTAATATAAGCCACAGGTATACCTCTAGACTACATACATCACCAAAGAACCTCCCTCGGGACTTTATCATAGGTCTTTTCTAAGTCAATGAATACCATGTGTAAGTCTCTCCTATTGTCCCTATATTGCTCTCCTATTGTCCCTATATTGCTCCAACAATCTCTTTACAAGATGGATGACTTTTGTAGTTGATACACCCACGTGAATCTGAACTAGTTCATAGAGATAGACACACCTTTCCTCATCCTCATCTCGAGCGCCCTCTCCCAAACTCAGTGTGATTTAGTAGCTTGATACCCCTATAGTTATTGCAGTTCTGGATATCATCCTTGTTCTTGTACAATGGAACCATTATACTCCACCTCCATTCCTCTGGCATTTTAGTCGTCCTAAATATGATATAAAACAACTCAGTCAACCACTCCATACCTGCCATGCCTACGTTCTTCCAAAAATCCACCGGGATCTCGTCTGGCTCGGTCGCTCTTCCCATGCTCATCTTACGAATAGTCCCCTTAACCTCCTTAGTATTTATGTGCCTACAATACCCAAAGTCCCTATGACTCTCAGAATGCTCCAAATCCCCTAGCATGATATCTCAATCCCCTTCTCCATTCAAGGGCTTATGAAAATACATTTTTCATCTCCGCCTGATGGTCTCTTCTAACAACACTTCACCATTCTCTTTTGTTGTTAATATAAGTGAAAAAACAGAAAAGAGAACTTGTGAATAATGAAAGATAAGAACTATAAAGCAATGAAGAACTTAGAGAGAAGAGATAACTGAAGTGGAAAGTGCAGGTCTTTTATTCTCTGAGACTTGCATTTATAATAAAAGACTAACATCATGGACCTAAAGATCAACAACAAATCTGCTGAAGATAAACAAACTCCTAAAGACTAGGTAAAGAAGTTATTTGAGGAAAATTAAAACTAACCTACTGCAGTAAATAAAAGGTGCAATCCTAAAACATAGCAACTAACACTCCTCCATGGTTTAGGAACTGCAGATTCCTAGTTTCTCTCTAAAAGCCTCAAACTTGTCGAGGGAAGGGGGCTTGGTGAAAAAGTCGGCAACCTGCTCATCACTTTTGCAGCAAAGAAGCTTCACACTCCATCTTTCTGCAGTCTCTCAAAAAAACACAACTTAATATTGAAATGCTTAGTCTTTCCATGAAAAACAGGATTATTAGCAATAGAAATTGCAGCTTGTTTATCAATAAAACCTTAATCCCTTCTATTTGCTCCATATCCAGATCACACATAATTTTCCTCAACCATAGTGCTTGATTCACTGCTGTTGTTGCAGCAATGAATTCTGCCTCAGCTGTTGATTATGCTACTATATCTTGTTTCTTGGAACACCAAGAGAATGCTTCTGATCCAAGATTGAAACAGACACCTGAAGTACTCTTCATATCAAATGCACCACCCCAATTACTATCGGAAAATCTGACAAGTCTAAACTTCTGACTTTTGTGGAACTTAACACCATAGTTGACAGTTCCCTTGATGTATCTGACAATTCTTTTAGATGCTCTTAAGTGTAAATCACTTGCACAATGCATGAACCGAGACAAAAGGCTCACTGCATACAGGATATCAAGCCTAGTTGCAGTCAAATACATCAAGCAGCCAATAAGACTTCTATAATATGCCTCATCCACCTTTTCTGCTCCATCATCTTTGGAAAACTTTTCCTTTTGGTTCATTGGAGTATTCATAACTTTGCAATCTTCCATATGAAACTCCTTTAGGATTCTTGAGCGTACTTTTTCTGGCAAATCGACACATTGTCTTCATTTTGTTTGATCTCCATTCCAAGAAAGTACGCCATCAGTCCAAGGTCTGTCATTTCAAAGACCTTCATCATTTCCAACTTGAAGTCCTCAATGGCAAACCTTACTTCTTGTGAAAAAGAGATCGTCAACACACAAAGATATAATAAGTATGTCCGCACCTGAACAGTTAATATAAAGTGTAGACTCAAATAGGCTCTTCTTGAAGCCTAAACTTAGTAAATGATAGTCAATTTTGCTATACCAAGCTCTTGGTGCTTGCTTTAAACCATAAAGAGCTTTCTTTAGCAAATAACCCTTATTTTCTTGCCCCTTGACAACAAAATCATCTGGTTGCTCAACATAAATCTCCTCTTGGAGAAAACCATTGAGAAAGGCCAACTTAACATCAAGTTGATAAACTTTCCAACTTTTTTCTGCTGCAATGGCTAGTAGCAATCTGATTGTGTCAAGTCGAGCAACTGGCGTGAAAGTTTCTGAGTAGTCTACTCCAAAGATCTGAACGTAGCCCTTCACCACAAGCCTCGCTTGGTGTTTGCTGATGGAACCATCTACATTCAGCTTTGTCCTGAAAACCCATTTTACACCAATGATCTTTCTGTCTAGAGGTTTCTCAACAAGCTCCCACGTCTGTTTTTTTCGATCATCATCATCTCCTCCTTCATTACAGCCACCCATTTGTCATCCACTTCTGCTTCCTCATAGATTGCGGGCTCACAAATTGCAGTATTGCATCTCTAATAGACATCAGAGATAAACCTCGTGCCTCTAACAAGAGGATCATCTACTTCTGCTTCCTCGTGCCTCAAGTTTATCTATTTCAACCTATGGCACATAAGAGAAACACAAGCAGCCAAAAATTTTGAGAAATTTCAATGAGGGTTTTTGACCATACCATTCTCCATATGGTGTTTTATCCTTCACTGCTCTAGAAGGAAGTCTGTTTTACGAAAAAACAGCAGTGCTGGCAGCCTCCGCCTATAACTTTTTTGCTAGATGTTTCTCATGTAGCATGCACCTAGTCATCTCCATTAAAGTTCTTTTTTCCGCTCACTGACTCCATTTTGTTGTGGAGTATAAGGGACTGCTAGTCGATGCTCTATACCAGCTTTGTCACAGAATAATTTGAACTGCTTTGAAGTGTACTCTTTCCCATTATCAGACCTTAAGTCTGAATTTTGCAGCCACTTTGATTTCCACCTTTGGCTTAAAATTTCAAAACATGTCAGCTACTTCTGACTTGAATTTTAAGAAAAAATCCAGGTCATTCTTGTTAGATCATCACTAAATACAATGTAGTAAAGACTACCATTTAAAGATGGTGTTCTGTGTGGTCCACATAGATCTGTATGAATAAGCTGAAGCTTTTTTTTATGCTCTCCAAGTTATTTCCGGAAAGGGCAGCCTGTTCATCTTTCCAAGTAAACAAGCTGGACAATCTGACCACTGATTATGAAATCTTGGTAAATCATTTACAAGGTTCTTTCTTTGCATGAACATCATACCTTGATGATGAAAATGACCCATTCTTTTATGCCAATCTTCTGTAGAGTTGTCTGACATAAGAAAATCTGTTTGCTCCTTGTCCAAAGGATTGAGCGAGAAACACCTCCCCTCCATTTTGACCTTGAATATCTCATCGTCGGATGGATCTTCTATCACACAGCCTTGTTTTTGAAGAATAAGTTGAATTCGTTCTCCATTAATTGACCAACAGTGAGAAGGTTTCGATCAAGGTCTCGTACATACAAAACATTTGCAATAAACTTAGTTCTTGAGCAGCTTGTAATGGCTATGGTGCCCTTGCCTTTCACACAAGACACTCACCATTTCCAATTCTAACTCTCTTTGTCTCAGTGTTCCTCAACTCTTTGAACATCTTATCAGACGTCATGCAGTGTTGTCAAAGTCGCGCTTAAGCCCTGAAGCGAGGCTCAAAACACCTTGAGCGCTTCACCTCGCTTAATGTGCGCTTTAATGTCATCATCAAGGCTCCACGACAAACTTTCCTTGCAAATGAGCCTTTCCTGAGAAGGTGACACTACACAATTGATATTTCATTTTATCCTAAAAGAGATTCAATTTCTTTGTCTGTATATTTGTTATTCATGTTTATAATTATTAATCTTGGACTAAACATATATATATATATTTGTGTGTTTTCTCCATTTGCGCCTTTTCTCATTAAAGCCCACGCTTTATTTGCGTTTTGTGCTTAAAGCTCCAACGGACCTTAGAGCTTTTTTGCGCTTTTCGCTTTTGATAACACTAACGTCATGAGGTTAGAACAACCACTATCAATTAACCAAATTTCACCTGAATCAAGACTTGCGAAACAAGTTGCAACAAAGAGGTGATCTTCTTCTTCTTGATCAGCAACTTGAGCTTCTACTTCAGGCTGCTGAATTTTGGCTTTGCAAATTACAGCTTCATGACCCTGTTGATTGCACATGCTGCATTTTGCATCAGGTCTCCACCAACATTTGAAAGGAGAATGACCTTTTTTTCCACAGTGCCTACAAGGGGGATAGTTAGCCTTCTTACAATTATTACTGGTAATAACATTCTTGCTATTTCCTCCTTGAATCTTCTTGTTCTGCTTCTTCTTGTTTCTTTTATCATCTTGATGCTAGGCTAGTAAGGCTCCTTCAACAGCTCCTTCTTGTCTCATAACACGTCATTGTTGTTGTGCTTGAAAAGCACTTAAGAGCTCCGCTGATGTAATTTTGGACAAGTCCTTAGTATTTTCTAAGGTTGTAATGATTGCCTCAAATCTTTCAGGCATGGTTAAAAGGATTTTCTCAACGATCCTTGAATCGTTAAAAGTGGAACCCAACAATCTGACGCGATTTGGTATGTTAAGTCAGTCATAATACTCCTTTATGGTTTCAATTTCCTTCATCCTCTGCAGCTCAAACTCACGCACCAAATTTAGCACTTGCATCCCTCGGATCCTTTCATCTCCTTCATACTCAGTCTTGAGATAATCTCATACCTCTTTTGCTGACTTCAGGGACATGATACGAGTGAAGATGGTGGATGAAACTGCAGTAAACAAGCATGCCTTTGCCTTTGATTTTCGGGTTTTCCTCTCCTTGTGAGCTTTAATCTGCGCCTTGGTGGGATTGTTTGGCAAGGGAGCAATCTCATAATCATCTTCAATAGCCTCCCAGAGATCCAAAGCTTCCAGATATGTCTGCATTCTAACTGCCCAGATATGATAACTTTCTCCATCGAAAGCTGACAGTGCCATTGAAGAAAAACTTGCTTCTTCGTCCATTAAATCCACTAAAACAAACTGTTGAACACTCACAGGTCCCTCAAGAATAAAGAGCTCTGATACCAATTGTTGTTAATTTAAGTGAAAAAACCATAAAAGAGAACAAAAGAGAACTTATGAATAATGAAAGATAAGAACTATAAAGCAATAAAGAACTTAGAGAGAAGAGATAATTGAAGTGGAAAGTGCAGGTTTTTTATTCACTGAGACTTGCATTTATAATAAAAGACTAACATCATGGACCTAAAGATCAGCAATAAATATACTGAAGATAAACAAACTACTAAAGACTAGGTAAAGAAGTTATTTTTAGGAAAACTAAAACTAATCTACTGCAGTAAATAAAAGGTGCAGTCCTAAAACATATCTTTCTTGATGCACTTCACTTGGTCCAGGTCATGGGCCTCCTCTTTCTCGCCTTGACGACCTATACAACTTCCTATCTCGGATTCCAACTCTTTATACAGTCGCTCAAAAGCTGATGTCTTAGCCAGCTTGATCGCTAGCTTCGCTTCTTTATTCATCATTTATACCTCTCCCTATTCCCCCTCTTGTCCTCCTCGTCTAAGCTTCCCCTTAGAGTCGTATAAGCAACTTTCTTAGCTTTGGCTTTTCCTTGGACCTCTTCATTCTACCACCAATCCTTTTTATCCCGCCTTGGATACCCCTCGAAACCTGTAACACCTCCCTAGTTGCTTCCCTGAGGCCACATACTATATGCATCCCCACTACTCCCCTAAGCCCCCATAGAGACCAACTTCTCTCCATGAGCTTTGGCCTTAGTCAGGTCTCCCCATCAAATCCTAGGTTGGCCATATGTCACCCTCTTCTTCTTCTTCCTGACATTTAAATCCATAACCACAAGCTTATGTTGAGTTGTAAGATTCTTGATCGGAATAATCTTGTCGTCCTTACAAACACCTCTGTCACCCTTCCTAAGGAACAAGTAATCTATCAGATTTTTAGCCACTCCACTACGAAAGGTCACCAAGTGCTCCTCCCTCTTCTAGAAGCTCGAGTCAGCTATGACCAACTTGAAAGCTTTCGCAAAGTCTAACAGTGAAACTCCAAAACATCTAGGATTGTTTTAGTATCATCAAAATAAGCCTTTATACACCAAAAACAGAATAATGAAATACAATTAAGCTTAATCTTCAACACATTGCTACTCCTATTTTCAAATCCGGCATTTCTTTCTCTTTAGATGGTCCACCAAATGCACGCAGGGATGATCCTCCATTTATCTCTATCTCTTGCACCAACTTCAACTTTTTCCCTACTGAAAAGAGCATCAACAATCTTACTAGGCAATGTCCATGAGATGCCTTTGAGATTGAGCATTAACAATCTTACTAGGCATTCCCCATAAAGATCGCTTCTTCCCCTATATAGGATAGGATCCTTGTTATATGCCCATGAAATGCCTCTGAGATTGAGTGTCAACAATCTTACTAGGCATTCCCCGTAAAGGTCGCTTCTTCCCCTATATAAGATAGGATCCTCGTCATATCTGAAGATCTTTGTTGAGCACCCCTAACATACGTTGTTTCTGATCTTCACCATGGCCGGTGTTTCACACCAAATAGGGATGATGTATCGAATTCTCTGAGTACTTTTCTACCGTCTCCCTTTACTTGATGTGTGCCCAATAGAGATGATTCTTTAGAGTACTTTCCTCCTCTGTTCCAATCCAACCACTGTAGCGATCCCCATATCTTGAAAACCTTCTGCTCAAAGATAATCCCAACATCTTATCCATATCCAATTCCTCTCTACTTCATCTGGCTAACAAGTTTTAGCCCCTTCTATCGTCCATTTGTTACTTCTTACAGTTTCCCTGAAAGAAGACCGCCTAGAAGATTGATGATGGGAAGAGATCTTTAGATTGCTTGGAGCACTAATAAAGGAAGAGATATTATGTGCTATGTGTCCCCAACCCTCCATAATTATGGTTCTTGGTGTAATAATGATGATCGGTTATCTCCTTGAATAGCAATAAAAGCTAATATATCTATCATGCTCATTGTATTTAAGGATGTAAAAAAAATATGTGCAAGAAGATCTTTTTACTGTCCTCTTCTTCTCATCAGATGCCATCACAAATACATACACTAGCCATTTAATAGCGCATTTAAACTAATCGACACTTGCCTCATTAAGTTCCTTCTATGTTCGACCCAGTCAAACCAGGTCTTTGCCCCTGAGCATCTCCTTGTAATGTCATATGATTAAACCCTGTCTTACAATAAATCCTATCTTCTGCCATGATCAACATAGCTTTCGTACTGAAAAAACCGACCACTGATACAGATTCCAGCCTACCCAACCAGAATCTCCCCTGAAAAATGGTTGGTGAGAAAGAGGCTAGAAAAAGTTAATCTCAGTAAATATGTTGAGAGCATAGGGTAGACAAGATTCTTTCCAGAAGGCAAAATCCAATTGATGTGGGCATTTGCATGTCAAATTGTGCATAGGTTCAGGTTTCACTAGAAGACGTTTTGATTCCTCTCTATCCACAAAACCCACAACATGTGAGATGGAATGGTAACCTAGATTGCTTTAGGCCTTTCTTCAGATTCTTTGTTTCCAGATTATAGAAGATCCTTCACCATCTTAGGCATTATCCCATGAACTCCAAAAACCATTAGAAAAAAATACCCATAAGCATATAGCAATTGGAAATGCAAGAAAAGATTATCAGTTTTTTCATAGGACCTTCAAGAAAGAGAAATTTGTTGCATAAGTTTCTTTTAATAAAAAAACATCTTTTGCATAAGTTAAAGCATCTTTTATGAAGGTTTTGTGGTCGTTATGCATTATGACAGCTAAAGCAAGCTCAAGGAGCTTTTTTTTTTTGAAAATGGTAAAGTTGTATCCACAGCATGAAGGATATGTGTGCAACATCCAAAAAGTTATAAAGTTCCTAACAATTCTACAAGTTGATCTATATCCTCTATAAACTTTTGTGTTTGCACCAAATATATAAAGATACAATATGATTCCATTTAAATTTTTGAATGGAACTAGATCTGTTAAAAACATCTTTCATTTCTCTCCTTCCACACAGTCCCACCAGATGCAAGAAAGGGATAATCCTCCACCATCTCTTTTGGCTTTTATTTCCTCCCCTTCTAATCCAACAGCTTAGCAAATCAGACGTGTGTTCAGGCATGATCCACCTAGTGTTTGTGAGGGTGAGGAAAAGTGTCTACAGTTGAGCAGTGAAACTGCAATGGGCGAACAAATGCTTGTTTGTTTCCTCTGTTTTGTTACAGAGAAAACACCTTGACACCAATCACATTCCTTTCTTATTTAGCAGTTCATGTGTAAGGCAAGTACTCTTTACCACCAACCATGTGAAACATTTCACCTTGGTCGGAGAAAGACTTCTCCAGATATAGTTCCATGGATACTGAAGTCTCCCAAATTGGTCAATCATCTCTTTTTTGTAGGCACTATTAACTGTGTAGTGTCCATCCTTTCTACGTTCCGAAATAATTTTGTTTGAGTCAATTGTGAAGCCCTTGAAAGTTGCTAATTTTTCCAGTGGAGATGCCACCCTATTTATTTTCCAATCATTCATAAGCCTCCTAGAAGACAGATTCCACCCTGGGATGACCAACATTCTCACTTTTGTTTCAGAGTTGTTGCAAAGAGTGAACAAATCTAGAAAAAAGTCCATGAGAGGGACTTGACCAATCCAAGCTTCTTTCTAGAACTGGATTTTGTTCCCACTCCAACCACTAGTTTGAGATTAGCTTTCATCAAGGGCCATAGGATCCTCCAAACACCAACTCTATAAGATTCTGTGACTATCTTTTTACACTAAGGATTTGTTCACCAAACTTTGCCTTGATAACCTCCTTCCATAGAGCATGTACCTCACCATTGTATCTCTATAGCCATTTCATCATTAGACACTTATTTTGTATACTTAAATTCCTAATTCTCAAACCACCGCACTTCTTGCTCAATAATACTGTTTCCCATTCCACCAAGTTGTAGCCACTTCCTTCTTTACATCTTGCCATAGAAAATTCCCCCTTAGTTTGTCTAGTCTTTTGACAACCTTGAAGAGTACAGGAAATAGTGACATCACATATGTGGGAAGAAAGTCTAGAACAAATTTAATCAGGAGGAATCTACCCCCTAATGAAAGATATTGGGCTTTCCACCTAACTAACTTTTTCTCTGTTTTCTCTGCTATACCATCTCATATCTCCATTGCTTTGTGTTTATTTCCCAACGGCATGCCAAGATAAGTAGTTGGGATATTCTCCACTTTGCATCCCAAAATATTTGCCAATTCTTGAATTTGTGGGATTTCCTTAATAGAAGTAGACTGTTTTTCCCCCAATTGACTCTCAACCTTGCTACTACTTCAAACACAAGTAAGATCATTCTAATGTAGCATACTTGTTCAAACTTTGGGTCACAAAAAGCATTATACCATCTGCATATAGCAAATGAAAATCTCCTTCACTTCCCCACCTCTCCCTCCAATCTGAAATCCCCTAATACATCTGTTATCCAGTGTTATTCTATCATGCTATCGAAAACCTCCATGGCTAGAATGAAGAGAAAGGGGGACAAGGGATCACCCTGTCTCAATCTCCTCTTTGAATTAAAAAAAATTCACTAGTTCGAAGCTGACAGTTTTAATGCAGAAATCAATCAAGCTCAACCATTTGCTCCCAAAGACCATTTTCCTAAGGATGCTCAGCAAAGTTTTCCAGTTTACATGATCATAGACTTTCTCTATGTCTAGTTTGCACAAAATACCAGGCTCTTCTCCCTTCAACCTTGAGTCCATACACTTACTAGCTATTAGAGTTGCATCCATAATCTGTCTCCTTTTTATGGAGACCATTTGATGTTTGTTCACCAACTTGTGAAACCACCTTTTTCAGTTTTTATGCAAGTATCTTAGCAAGAATCTTGTATACACCCCCTATCAAACTAATTGGTCTANGCAGGCAGGCATTCCACGCACCAGCGCCGTGCCACGTCCTATCAAACTAATTGGTCTATAGTCCTTTCAAAGGGATGACAAGTGTGGAAGTATTGGACAACACTAACGATGTCTTCCTTCAACAAGAAAAAAAGAGAAAGAAGCTCATAGGAGATCCATCTGGTCCATGTGCCTTTTTCATAGCACATAATTTGATACTCTCTAAAATCTCCTCTTCATCAAATTTCCTTGTAACCAATCTTGTTCTTCATTTGAGATGACTGACCCCTCTTGCATCTGGAGTTCAGGTCTCCAAATCTTAGGCTCCTTGTAAGATTTTGATAGAAGTTCTAAATTGCCAACTTAATTCACCAGGTTCAGCAACTGAATTCCCTTCAACTACTAAGAGATCAATAAAAGTAAATCTTTTATAGCCTACCGCTATCCTATGAAAATATTTGGTATTCTTATCTCCATACTCCAATCATTATATCCTAGATCTCTGCTTCCAGGCTATCTCTTCATTCTTGGCAATCTCCTTAATTCCATTGTTAAGTGTGTCTTTCGAAGTAATTCGTCATCAGATAGGGCTTTCTATTCCTGGATATTTTCCAGTTCTCTCTATTGTTCTTGCACCATTCCTTCAGTTTCCCTTTTAATAATTTCAGTTTTCTAGCCAAAACATGGCCAAGTCTCCCGCTGATAGAAAAAGATCTCCACTACAATAACTCTCTAAATCCCTCAACTTCCATCCACCAAGATTCAAACTTGAAATATGATTTCTTCCTCCCCCGGTCACCACAAGTCAACATAATTGGGTTGTGGTCTGACCCAATATTTGGCATTAGGTCTGTTTGATATTCAAGAATTTTTCACCCCACTGTGCACAATGGAGAAATCTATCAATTCTGGAAGCACTTGCATGATTCTCCCCTCTTCTTCATGTGTAAGATCCTCCAAATAAAGGAGGATCTCTCAGCTCTAGCTCCTCAATACAAGAAGAAAAATCAGCCCTAGCACCATTGACATTGTAACAATTATTTCTCTCTGTAGGATATCTAATTACATTAAAATCCTCACAAACCACCCATAACCCATCATGTAAGTTTCTGGCTACTGCTAATTCCTCCAAAGCCCATTTCTATTCCCTCTATTGAAATTAGCATACACTGCACTAGGACACCAGATAAAACCTTCATTTAATTCAGAGAATCTCCCTAGGATACATTGAGAACCAATATCTACTAATTCCCCATTCCAAACCCTTTAATCCCAACGAATCAGGATAACCCACTATTCCTGGTTACCTCTTTATGCATCTCCCCCACCCATCCATTGCTCCATATGCTTTGTAGAAAATTATTAATATGCCCCTATAGTTGTCTCCACTAATACATAAAAATCAACCCCCCATTGATGAATTAGTTTCCTAGCCAGATCTCTTTTTTTTGTCCATGTTCAACCCCCTCACATTCCAAGAGATAATCTTAGTCTTCATTGATGTAGAAGAGTTAGATTCCTCCCTCTAGTTCTAGGTTCCCTATCCTTGAATCGCATGTCGAAGATAAGATGCTTCAAGTATATGAATGCAGTTGTTCCCCTACCACTCCGACCGAAAAGATGCTTCAATCCCTTAAATAACGTAGCATTGTTTGTCGCCGGACAATCCTTTGCAATCTCTCCTTGCTCTTGTTTCTGTCATTTTCATGAAAAAGTATGTTTATTTTCAATAATTTTAAAACTGAACTCCCGATTTTTCATCTTGATCATATTATGATGAAACAGTGTTGCTTTATTCTCCCTTTCATCTTCTTCGGGGTTATCTCAATTCCCGGTAAGGTTTGCCCTAATTACGCAATTTCACTATGTGCGAACTTTTCCAGCTTTCTCCCCCTGAAGTGTCCTGTTCCTGATCCATCTCATCATCACTGATTGTTGTCATATATCCTTGCGTCATTATTTTAGTATGTGGATTGTCTATTTTCTAGGTATGATCACCATCTTCTTCTTGTAACCTCTCCATGCAGAGCTCCTTTCCCCTTCAAATATTGTTTACTGTATTCCTGCAATTATTTCCTCACAACTGAGAATAATTGGTTTATGAAGGGCTCATAAAATATGTGCTTTACTTGTTGGTCCACCTTAACAGACCTAGATTTATGACCCATTTCATTTAAATCATCCTCATGCTTTCGTGTGCCATTCAAGCCAAAGAAAGTGTCTTTTACTTTACATAATCTTCTTCCCCATGTGCCAAAACCAGAAATCTCTACCTTCTTCCTTGATAGCATCGATATCTAATGATAAAAAGTTATCACCGGTTTGCCATTTTTGTGAGTCTTCCTCAGATCTGCAGAGTTGACATTGTCAGTCCTTTCAGCCTTACCGTTCCACTTCCCCAATTAGGGTTTGCAAATTTTCTCTTTCTTCCTGTAAGTCACCAGCTTCCACCCATAGTGGTAGATTGTAAATCAGATCACCATCAGCGATTTCCATTAAGATAGAACTTTTCCTGACCTTTCACCCATCTTTCGTGATTCTTTAATTCTGTTTCTTCTTCATTTTCCATCTCAAACCCAACATCTCCTTTCCTATCTTCTTCATTATTTTCTTATTCCATGATTAAAGAGGGAGGCCAAAGACTTTGACCCAAAACCAGTCGCATCTAGTTTCTTATAGAAAGCTTACTTTGGTAGGTGACCACCAATCAAGTCTAGATGTGATTCCTGCCTCCACCACTCTCCCATGAGTACATGTTTATTACATTCCATGACTTAAACTCAAAGAGGAATTGGAACCTATTCATGTCGTGTACCTGAGTGTTTGGAGCAGCCTCCAGGTGCTGGAGCCCATCTCCTTATGTCGCTATGGTAGGAGTTTCACACAACCACAAAAATCTCCCAACCAAGCACCTCCTTAAAAGCTCGCTCTCATTGCAGTTGGTTGTTGCTGAGAGCACCTGACCTCTTGACCACTCAAATCCCTGCTGACGCCAGTTACTCTTGTTGAATGCTTCTATGTACTTCCTCCTCCATTAAACTTATTGATGGGTTCCTCCCTTATTGTAATGAATGCACCAAATGAATCTATCTTTCTGTTAATAAATTCCCCCACCTTTAACGCAAGATTCCCCCATCCATCATTGAAGTTATTTTCTGGTATACAGGATGACTATCTAATCTGACCCTTCACTGTAATAACTAAGATAAATTGACCACATTGATTGAACTTTAAGGAACAACAAATATTGGTTGAAAAGTCCCTGCCTAACCATCATTTGAAGCTTTTTCCTCTGATGGTAGCTTCTTTCAGTCTCCTGCATAGCCAAATCAAAGCCCCTTGCTTAGTATCTTTCTCCAGATCAAGAGTTTGGTGCTTTTCTACCCAGTCAAACCATTTCCAAAGCTGAGATGGTTTTTGTGATGTCATAAGATTTGCTTTTGGCTGGTCTAGGGCCAGAGCCCCTGTTCTCCAAAGCAGTGTGGAGAGAGTGACAAAAGAGAGAGAAAAGGAAGATTCCCTGGGTGGCAGAGTACCGCCAGAGAGAAGAGGAAGGAAAAGGATAATGAGATTCCAATGACAGAATACCACCAGAGGAGGATCTCAAAAGTCCAGAAGGGGTCCCCTAAGTTTTAGTCTAGGTAGAGTGCCTGGGAGATTTTTGAAATGTGTTATCCCTACCAGCATTTAATCTTACATAAGTCAAGAATCTTGGAGCTTTTATTTTCCAAGTAATCTTTTAGTCCTTGAGCCTTTTAATGGAGTGAAAAGTACTATAACGAGTTTAGCTAAGAAAATTCTACTCTTTTCTCTGATCCAAATTAATGTATTTGCTCTATCAGTAGCTATCAGTAGTCTCTCTAGTTTGTACAGGAGCTCAACTATATTTGTTAATTTTCAGGCTGCAAACATGCCTTCCAAAGCATATTTCCCAACAATTTAGTGAAACATTATGCTATAGATTATTTGGAAATTTGGGAACTGGTCTTTGAGAGGAGTGTGTCCGAACCATGGATCATGCCAGAAAGGAAGTTATCTATATTCTCCATTCCTATAGAAGCGATGTCTGAGATGGAAACTCTTCAATTGGTAAAATTTCAAAAATCCCACTCCATATAAGTATGAGGATGAGGTATTACACCATATGTTTTGTGAGGCAAACCTAGCTTAGAGTTTTTTTTTCTTCATAGCAAGTATCTTCTATGCTTATCTCCCGTGAGCCACTTGAACAATAAGCTTTGATTTTGTTTTTTTAAATTCTCAACTCTTAGACATCTGTTTCTTAGGGGATGTGGTCTTGCAAAATTTCAAATATGATAAGATTTCTTTCTTTTATTACCTCACATGTGATATATACAATAAGTGGCAAACGCATGTAATCCTATAAGTGAGAGGTTTAGGGGAGAGCTATGTGTGCTGTGCTTACCCTATCTTAAGAAGGTAGAGAGGTTGTTTCTATAGACCCTCAACTCAAGTAAAGCATATTAAAAATTAAATATGTAAAGCAAATATAGTAGAGAAGAAACATACCAAAATAATGGAGAAGAGAATAGTAGCAATAACAAATAATATGATAATTGAAGTCAAGGAGACAACAAAATCGAAGAATAATATAGTAGAAGAGTAATAAAAATAATAATGGAAAGGAAATTGTATACGCCGATTACCCACTGTTTCTATCCTAATCCTAATTTCCAAATCTTCCTATCTAGAGTCATGTCCTCTATGCTTGTATATGTCATGTCTGTCTAATCACCTCTTTCACATTTTTTTCAACTTTACCTCTACCTCTCCTCATACCCACTATAAGCCAACTCTCTCATGGTCCTCGTGGGACGTGTGTGCATCTTTCTTCACATGTCCGAACCGTCTGGGCCTCGCTCTCTCATCTTGGGTCTACCTGCTGCAGGCCACTCCACCTTATCCCAAATATCTTCATTCCTAATCATGTTTCTCTTAGTAGTGCTCACGATCCATTTAACATCCTCATTTCTCGCTACTTTTAACTTCGCATGTGCGAGTTTCTAACTCACAATACTGCTTTATTCGGATATAGCTAGCTTTGACCATCACTTTATAAAACTTCATATTTAAGACTTGGTGGCACATTTTTATCACACTAGACAATAATACGTGATAGCTCCATTTCACCATCCTCGCTTCCAATACAATGCAACATCCTCAATTCTCCATTTACTTCTGGGATTATTGATCCCGTATACTTGAAACTTCCTCTCTTGGAGATGACTTGTGTGTCAATCCTCACTTCCCCCCACATTTGTCAGCGCGAGTAACATCACTCAACTTGCACTCTAAGTATTCTGTCTTAGTCCTGCTCAACCTACATCCTTTAGACACGGGGTTCCGACTCTGTAATATCATTAACTTTGCCACATATCTCGCCAATCGTAATCTGCGTCATCTATAACTAGCATACACCATGGCACCGCTTCCTAAATATGTCGCCACGCTCATCCATCACCAAAGAAAATAGAAATGGGCTAAAAATGCATTCCTAGTGCAACCCAATCACAACAGGAATTGCTTGTGTCTCTATCTACCGTTCTCAATCAAGTCTTGGCTCCATCATATATGTCCTTAATCACCTTAATGTAAGCTCTTGGTAAACCTCTAGCCTCCAAACATCTCCCTAGATCCCTGCAAAGACTTTGTTGTAATCTTTTCAGCCCACGAACAATTTACATGTAAGTCCCTCTTTCCTCTCCCTATACTTCTCCATCAATCTCCTTATGAGATGTATGGACTCTTGTAGTCGAATGCCCCAATGTTCTTGATAATAGACACAATCCTCTTCATCTTCATCTCCACTTACCCTCTCCCAAATTTTATAGTGCCTTGACAAACTTTGATATCCTTATTCTTGTACAATGGGATCATAGCATTCCACCTCTATTCTTCAGTACCTTGACGCCCCGAAAATATGTTAAACAACCCAATTAGCCACTCCATACTGCTTTTACCCGTGCCTTTCCAAAATCCACTAGATCCGTTTGGCCCGACGCCCTTCCCCTTCTCATCTAACGAATAACCTCCTAACCTCCTCAAACTTTTTACACTTACAATACCTTAAATCTCGACGACACTTAGAGTTCTCTAAATTGTCTAGCACAATATTCCTATATCCACCTTCATTCAAGAGTCTATGGAAGTATGTGTGTCTTTTCCGCCAATACTTTGTCTTCCTCGTCTTTGATGTACTTCACTTGGTTCAAGTCTTGGGCCCACTTCTCTCTCGCCTCGGTGAGTCCTGCTCACTACTTATCCCCTTTTTATCCTAAAGTTCTTCATACAAGCATTCAAACGCTACTGCTTTTAGCCATTGTAATTGTAACTTTGCTTCCTTCTTGTCGCCTTATACCTCTTCCTCTTTTTACCCCTCTTTTCCTCCCTCGCTTTCTCTCCATCAACTCTATATGAAATTTTCTTAACTTCCACTTTCTTGGATCGCCCATTCCACCACCAATCCCCTAGATGCCCTTCAATATACTCCTCGAGACTCCCACACCTCTCTAACTACTTCCCTAATGCGATTAGTTATCCTATCCCACATACTACTAGCATCCCCACTCACTCCCCAAGCCCCCATCACCATCAACTTCTCTCCTATCTCCTTTGATCTCGCGTAGTCAAGCTACTCATTCGATCTTCGATAGGTTATACAGCTGCCTCTTTCTCCTTTCTTCATCTTCTGGGGAATCCATGAGTTGCCAAGAGCTTATATCATTGTAAGATACTCACTTGGGATAAATTTGCATTCTCATATAGACTTCTATCACACTTTCTATGGAGTAAATAATCTATCTGTGTCTTCAGCCAATGTATTCATGGAAGGCCTTCAATAAGATCCGGTGGCTAAGACTCAGGAGTGATTACTTACTTAAAACGTACAATAGAAGTCTATGTAAGGACTCCGCAAGGTCCTGAAAGCAAGTATCTTACAAACTCAACATAAGCTCTTGGCAATGGATTTACAGATTACGAGGAAGAGGAAGAAAAGGTCTTGTATAACCTATCGAGGATCTATAAGTTGGAAATCGGGACACCATGTTGGTGGGGAAACAAATCCAAGACACTGTCCAGATGCACAGGACAAGTACAATCTTTCTAGTTTGCCAACTTTCTTTCCAGCTTTTGATCAAGCTATGAGGAATTGTGAAGGCAATTTAATTACAACCAATGCCTAAAGACTTATCCCAATAAGTAGTTGTAGGGAACTAAGTGCATCCCGAGGATAGGGAGGACTTAGCGAAGGACGATAACGCCACTTATAACCACGGATAGTCTTGTAAGGATAGAGAGGCTATGGCAACCAATAAGTTGATAAAGAACGACAAGGGTCACAAGGAGTACAAGCTTTACGAGGGTTACTGAGAATGGGAGGTCAAGGATTCCTTAAGAAAAATAAATGACACCTCAATAGGAAGGGAGGTAAGCAAAAAAGGGGCGAGCGGGAAATCATTCACCAAATAAATTCACACATGGAGTTAATAGGAATTGGAGAAAAAAGGAAAGTATAAAATAACATCTTCAATATTAAAGCTCCAAAAAAGGTCTTTTGCCTTGGTGCACAGTGCGTGATGCAATTTCAGCGTTAGACAATTTAAGGAGGCAGCAAAATTGTTGCGAGTTATTGCTTTCTATACAGGCATGGGCAACATTACAACTTTACTGCTATATAGGTGTTTTCTTTGTTTAACATGTCACGGTGTTCTTAAGAATATTGACAAGCTAGGGGTTATAGAAAATTTGCAGGTAAAGGAATGTAACTTAGAGAACGACACCAATGTGCTTCTTTTGGATCATATGGATAGAAAGAAATAGGAAATTATTCGTTATCAAAAGAAATAGGAAATAAATCTAAAATAATGAGAATGACGTAAAGGGGTTTGTACTCATTTCTTTTTCTTCTTTTTTCTTTTTAACAATGGTGGTGCTTCAGCTAGCTTGCCCCCAGAAATTTGTTTTTATTTCATTATACCTTAGGCATAAGAAGAGAATCTCTTCTGTATAGAGCGTTGGGTTGACCTGATAAATAATGTGGTTGAGCAATACAAACATTATAAACATATTTTTCAAGTAGACTTTATAGTCCGTTAAAGAAATACTTCTGATTTATCAAAAAAACAATCTAAAATTGTTAGCAACCTATCTTTCAGTCACGGATCATTAAGGTTCATCAATTATATCCAAAATAAGCCTACACTACTTAAACACAGTTTAGGTTAGACAGTCAGTTTCAGTCTCACTGAATTGCATTAATCAAAGTTGTAACCATACTGATAAGGTTAGAAAAGATATCACTATCATTTCAGCATTTTACATGGACCAATGAATAAGTAGTTATAACTCATGCAAATATATTGAAAAATCTTTAATGCTTCAGTAAAAAGGTTCTCTTATTTCTATTTGAACATTTTCGCTATCATTGGAAAAAAAAATTATGCAAATGCACATCCATTCAATCATCATGAAATTCTAATGGTGGAATTAATATGAAAGAAATCTCCTAAAAAATATTTTAAAAAATCATATGGTACATCATTTTTATGAACCAACTGAAGCCTACACCACTTTCAAGAACTTATCTGGTTAGATAGCAAGTTGCGGTCTCATTGAAATCACGAATCAAAGTGCAGGCCAGGTTAGTACTACCACCATTCTGGTAGGCAAAGGTTCATCATTGTATCTTCCTAAGCAACTATAGCTTATGGAGGATATGCTCATAAAATCTATCTTTTTCTACATAACCAATCAGTCAACTACATTGCAATTCCAAATCAATTGATGTTTACTGTATAAATCCTCTAAATCAACTGCTCTATTCAAGTCTATTTTTATTCTTATACTAATTGATTTTCTCCAGAACTAGCTCTTATCCGTACATAGGCATTCAAGTCAAAACCGACATAAATAGACTCTGGCAAACACCCGCCTTGATATAACTGAGACAACAATCACCTGCTTCCATTGTATTCTATTCTCAACTAAATTTGAATTAAGTCGGGAGAAACAGTAGGCCTTTTGATACAATATTCCTTCATGTGATTTGAGGTATACCTTTTGCTCTTTTATCATGGGCTTCTGTGGAAACAATTCTATCAAAATTTAAATCCACTTGTGATTTAAAGGTAATCTTCATTCTAGGATATGACAGCCACAATCCAAGATTTCTTCAGCAACTAAATGCGCCAACAAAATAAATCATTTGAGCAGAAGCATTTTGGCATGTACATCTAATAATAAATCATAGTTGGAGCGAGTGAAGTAGAGGATATAAATGAATACCTCGAGGTCAGAAATGAGGTGCCAAGAGGCAAGAGGCTCAACGGAGGCATCGGTAATGAGGTTCTGACGAAGAGAGAGTTTCTTGAGGTTGGGGAGTTGGCCAATACGGGGGTCTAAAGCAGACAAACGATTCGTTGTCAAGTCTAACTCGGTGAGACTCGGAGGAAGCTCCACCGAGTCGAGATCGTGAAGCTGGTAACTCGTAAGATCAAGGACCGTTGGTGGTGCCTCGTCCTCCGACATTGGATCTGTCGTAGGTTTTTGATCGGAGTTGTCAGTTTGATTTTCCATTGGAGAGTGGAGTTTTTTATTTTCTCCGTTTGGGTACCTAACTAAGGAAAACGGCGAAAATACAGCTCTTGGATTGAGAATATAACGACTTGGACCTTCTTTCAGTTATTCACTTTGGTTTTTTTCAAACTTCTGCTCCGTCTCTGATTTTAATTATGAAAAAGCGTGTATCAAATATCAGTTCTATTCAAATTAATTTAATTTAATTCGATAGTTTTAAAATTAATGTCAACCCCTATAATCCATTTCTCCAATTGCCCCCCAAAAAAAAAATTCAATTTCATGAATCAACATAAAAAGTATCAGGCAGCGCCCAGCAGCCGGCAACACTGCAACAACCAGCAGCATCTTACAACCAGTGATAGAAACTGGTGGAGTGGGATTAGACGGTGGAAGAGTCAAAGAACACAAATATTATAAAAATCCACTTGAGTGACACTAAATGTAAACAAATTATGTTTACTTTTTTATTGGAGTTTGCAGACCGCGTGGAGAAGAGCTAAATTGGTCCTAGCATAGACAATCTAGTGATCCATGAATTGCTCTATTTCAGGTGGTATTTAATTTTTGAACCTTAAATTAGTAATTTTTAATTTTTTTCTCCTATTGCTAGTTATATCTTATATTTTGGAGTATAAGTTAGCATAAGTTCAGTAGGCATAATTTATGTCTTGAAATATAAG
>JACEIK010001143.1:241385-254140 GCA_018107945.1 Datura stramonium
TAACTACAAATCACATGAGAATGCACAAATAACGATAGATAAACAAGACAAAATGAAGCATTTGAGTATCACTTGGGCATATAATTCTGCCCAAGATCAAGCTACGGGGAGAGCTATGGTTGACGTGGATCTTGGGGAGCTCAAATTCAGAGTTGGAAGTGAGGAAGTCACCTTCAAGATGTTCCCATCAGCTGAAACTCCCCCCGAATGCAAGGTAATAGGGGTGTTTCAAAATGAGGAGGAGAACAAAGGACTGGAGATGAAGGAGACGGAGTTGGAGGATGATCCCTCGAAAAAGAGGTGTTGAATGAGATCTACATCATGCCACGAAGTTAACTAAGGAGCTTCTTGGGAGGAAACCCAAGTGTTTAGTGGATTGCTTTTATGTCTTTGTTGTTTTTGTTTCTGTAGGAGCTATGAAGTGAGGAACAAAGAAAGAAAAACCCACAACAGAGCAGAACCGCGCTAAACCGGCGATTCGCCGATCCAGAAGCGCAAACCTCCATTTCAAGTTGGGATGCAAACAGAAGGCTGGGACTTAGAGCAATAGTCGGTGGACCCGCCGGTAAAATGCCGATGCAGAACCGTGGACCGCCGGTGCGTCGTCGATGTAACGCAAAATACCTAAAGCTTGGGCACCTCAGCAATGGGATCCAATTCGCGAACCACCGGTACGTCGTCAGCCGAGATGCAGTGAACTGGGCACAAATACCTGTGAAAGAATGTAAAGTGGCGGAACACCGATTTATTCCGGCGAACCGCCGATGCATCATTGATCAAGGTACGACTTTGTCTCAGAATTTAAATTAAGAGTGGACTCACCTAATCCCAAAATACCAGCTGACCCACCCTATTCTGTACAATATTCTCTTAGTTCCCCATTTTCACCACTTCATACCCTTTTTGTCTCTCCACTACCCAACATTTTCACTTCTCCATATTTCCCTCTTTCCCACCTTTACACTTTCCCATTTCCCACCAATACACCAACACATTAACTCTCCACCTTCTCCTCAACCTATCAATCTTACACCTTCTCACCTATAAAACCTCTCCCTCCTTTCACTAACACACTCATTACACTCACATTTTCTTTCTCAACTACACATCCCCTGAAGTGTCATTGTTGAAAGTTGTCAAGCTTTTCAAGATCAAGTGTGCAAGCATTCCGACATTGTGGTAAAGCTTCCTTGCCCTTGTCATGATTTTATTATGGTTCCTGATTCTTTCATTCTTAATGCTTTGTTTTCCTTTCTTATTAGATTCATGAATATGCTCTGTTTATTGAAACGAATGATGAATAAGTGTTTTATTTGTGTGAATTTTAAATGGGTGAAGTCTGAGTAACCCAATCGGAAAGAAATGCAACATTTTGCCCGGTGATAGACTGGGTGATGCCATTCTTAAGGGAAAATCATTATGTGATTTTTTTTAAGTTGTAGTAGTGTTATTTCCATCAATATGTGTGTGGGGTTTGTTAATGGGCGCCTTTGAGTTGTTTAAATTTGATTTGGGGACGATGAGGTTCAGCATTTCGCCAGTCGGGTTCGGTGAACCGCTGATGGAACGCCGATCCACTTTTAAATATTGCTTCAGGCCACTAAGTGGATCCCGTGTTACATTGGTGGTTCACAAATCGAGACCAGCGACTCACCGTCCAATCGCCAGTACACTCTTAGTTTGCTCAGTTTTCTGTTCCACACCAGCGAGACAGCAGCGGTCCGTGGATTCCTCTTACAACTCGCTGATGTTGATTGTTCTTTATATGATGTTTTCTTATCCTTATTTCTCAGTTCACCCTTATAATAGTTTATGTTATTTTAGTTTATTTCTAGAATGGCTATCACTAACATCCTCCTTGTTGAGATACCATGTCTTCATCCAGAAATATAGGAAAGTGAAAGCACCTGCCTCATTTTCTAGGAAGAGCAAGGGAAAAGCAAAGGTTGCTCCCCGCGTACCAACTCCAAGGAAGCAATCATCTTTTGTGTCCCAAACATGCAAGAGCACTATGTCATCTATCAAGGACGATACATCACAGTGGAGAAGCGATTTGAATTAGAGAGATTGAGAGGTGATCTTCCCAACATCACCACCCAATTCACAGCCCGATAATGGCATGCATTTGTCAATCCTCTCCCGCCTTACTACCCCAGCTTGGTGTTTGAATTTTATGCCTCTTATCAAGCCTGACAAGATAGCGTGCAGCATAGGGGAAAAGTTGATGACTTTCCATGCCTACCATCAGTTATGCTAAGGGGAGTGAAGTTGACATCACCCCAGCGGCCATTTAATCCCTGTTTTGGGAAGATGAGATTGAATTCGGTACGAAGTACATAGACCAGGTAGTTGACATGAAAGACCATTTTACTTGGTTGGCCCCAATCATTGTTGTTGACACTCCTATTTGGGCCTCCATAGATGGTGAAATCTCTCACCACGATTTAAAATTTGAGGCTAAGCTATGGCTGGATTTTATTTGTGGCCGTATCATCTCCTCTAAGAATGAGCAAAGGGTCAGTTTAAAAACTGTTATTCTCAATGCCCGCATCATGACTGGAGTCCCCATCAACTTTGGGGAGATTGTTGCCCAACAAATAAAGAGAAAGGCATGACAGTCTAACACTTCCATGCCCTACGCCGTCCTCATTTCCCAGCTTTGCTCACAAGATAGAGTGCCTTTGTTCCCAGATGAAACTCCTTGCACTGCTTTAGGAGTGATAGCCATTGATCGAAAGAGAGATGCCGAGGCACCTGCAATGAAAAGAAAAAGACTACAAGCCTTTGGAGTCATTGAGAGATCCCTTTCCCATAGGTCGGACCACTCACCACAGGCCCCTGAGTTGAACGTGCTCCAACCCGAAATGTTAGGCTAAGCTTTGGGTGATATGCCTCAGCGAGGAGCGTCTCCCCCTCCACAATCCTCTCAACAAGTGGTCTCCACATACTTGTGAAAATGACCAACTCTCACAAAAGCCAACCCAGAGATTGGCCAAGAGCCCTCCCGCACTCATTGCTCAAACAATTAAAAAGGAGCTCAAATCTTTACACGAGAGTGTCACTACACTATGCAAGAGGGTGGATGTAGTTGAAGGGGCTATCACTCTCTCCGAACTGAGGCGCAAGAGTGGAAGAATCAAACTTCAACAGAAGTTCCTGATATGAGCCCTGGATTCTGCAATAGCTACTCCTTCCTCAGTTCGAGGCCCTATTGATGATATTTTCAAGGGTCTAGGAGATGATTTTGTTGGGCTAGGTGAGGCCAGTGGTGTGGTGCAGGTGATGCAGCAGCTGGCGATGAGGAAGAATAACCCGCTCAGAGAGTTTCTTGTTCCTTTCCCTTTTGCATACATACATTGGGGACAATGTACTCTTTTAAGTGGGGGAGGGATGAGCGCAGTTGATGATGGGGTCACTGATGGATGTTTTCTTTGGATGTTTTCTTTTTGTTTGAATTGGTTGCGTAGAGCCCTTGTCGGGCTGTTGTTTTCGATGAGTGATGATTGCCCTTGCCGGGCTTGTTTTGTTTTGAAAAAAAATGAATGAATGAATTGGTTTAGTTTTGATAAAGTGATGGTTAGTGATAGAATGGGGTCTTTGCTCCAAATTGAGAAATTTTGCATGAAATGACCTAAGTTCTTATTTCTTTTTCGCCTTTGCAAATTGTAGTGTAGTAATCAAAACTCTGAGGGTTTTCTTTAGACCATGGTTCTTTCTCGATGAGCATTCTTTTATTTCTTTTTATTTTTATTTTCGAACAGGGTTGGCATTTTCCGATAATAGATTGAGGGGCAACATTCTTAAGGGAAAATGTCATGTTGTTTTGAGTCTCTTATGAAGTTGTTTTGAGAGGCACCACCGAAAAAATTGTTGAAATGGAATTTTAAAATGAGGGCATGAAAATGAAGATAATGAGAAAATGTTAACGTAATAGCATAGCATTCTTTGTCATACATTGTAAATTCTTCATTTGACTTATGAGTTTGCCTGCTTTGATGTCCTAACTTGAAATATTGTGATGAGAATGACTCTTGTGGATCCTTTTAGGGTGATGCATTGTGTAGTGAGGAATTTTTTATGAGTCTTATGCATGAATTCTTGTCTAGAACTTTCCCCAAATGTGACTCAAGTAAAAATCCTAGGTGTAGTTGCACTTAGAACATGATTTTAGGCTTTTCTTTG
Source organism: Datura stramonium (assembly GCA_018107945.1). Classification (NCBI taxonomy): domain Eukaryota; kingdom Viridiplantae; phylum Streptophyta; class Magnoliopsida; order Solanales; family Solanaceae; genus Datura; species Datura stramonium. The sequence continues at coordinate 245,568 of JACEIK010001143.1, forward strand.
TCTAGCCACTTCACCCATATACTCTCCTTGAACATCGATCCTTGTCAGCCAATGTTGAACCTTAGACCCCTTCTTTGGCTACCACATTACAAGCTTAATACCATTCTTAGTACCTCTCCTTGGCACCGATCCTCCCTAAATTCTAGTGATAAGATAGTGATGAAATGAAGTTTTAAGAAAAAGGGAGTGATAAGGGAAAAAATGAGAAATGAGGCAAAAGCCCAAGTTTGGGGGTGTGCAAAAAGGGAAAAATAAGAATTTCAGTTGAGGTAGCACCACATTGTGTCAAAATGCATAAGAGAATAAATCAAAAAGAGAAAAATAATTTGTGTGAACCGGTGCTTCCTATTGAGGTGATAAGGCTAATTGTGAAAGCCAAAGGAGTTATAAGGAGTTTTATTGAGAAATGAAAGCCAAAAATAGTGAAAGAAGAGAAACAAAGTGAAGTGATTGGAAGGAGTTGATGGGAGGTATGTTCACAAAAAACATTAGGGAGGATCTAGTCACTACAACCAAATTTTCATCTTACCCTTAACCCGAGCCTACGTCATAACCTGCAAGTCCTAAATGATTCTAAATGTAGTCGCTCTATATTAGTGACGAATTACATGAAGGGCAAGCATATGGGTCAAGTGTGTGCATGAAGACTTCTTTTGGGAGAGTTAGTGTAATTATTTCTTCCAAATAATCTCTTGTATGCATTCAATGATTACATGATAAAAGAATAGGGATTCTTATTTTGGTGAGTGGAATCATCCCTTTTTGAGGACATAAGTGCATTTAGAATTAATGGGTGAATAGGGCATGAGAAGTGTAAACTCTAAGGCAAGTTTTGAATGTACACTGATTATGACTTGAGATGCTATGTGTATTTTATGGTTGAGCGATACCCTTGTTTTACTGAATGAATCCTTTCATGAACCATGTTGGTGAAAAGTGGTAGCCTCTTGAAATATCTTCCTTGTTTTGGTCTTTTGGGGTATTTGCTTCTCTTTTTCGGTGAGATTGGTGAGCATTTTTTGGGTATTCATAGATCAGGTGATTGGTTATGTTTAAATTTGTGTAGAAGTTGCATGTATTTCAACGAATGAGAATTACATTACTTGAGTACAAGCAATGGTTCATTTTTGGGGGTTTGATGAGTTGGTAATTTACCAACTCATTAGGCTCTTAAGCTTGCCTTTTTGCTTAATTTTTGAGTTGATTATATGGATTTTATGCCATTTTGCCTTTTTTTGTGTTCAGATACCTAAATGTGCAGAAAAGAGAAAAAATAGATCAAAAAGAAGGAAGTGAGAGTAAATCAGCGGTCCACCGATGAAAACCGGTGAAATGCCGATCAAAGGCCGATTATCACTGCCTCTGAGAAAAAAATGCCACTGTAGAAATGCGAGTTGCCAATGGAGACTTGCTGGACCAGTCACGGAATACCATCCGATTTTCTGAAATGAAGAACAAAGACTCAGCGGTTCACGAATTGAGATCGACGAAACGCCGGATGAACTGCCGATGCTCACTGGAGTTTAGTGATGACGCAGATAATGTACTCAGTGGTTCATGAATTTGAAACGATGAACCGTCGGTGTCTCCGCCAATTCCAGAATGATGCTCGGGGGTAAAATTGTCCAGCACAAAAAAGAGAGAGAAGATGCCCTATTTTCTTAGATATAAATTCTAGAGAAAGTATTGTGTACTGGGAGAGACCATAGAAGAGCATATCGCATCATCTTTTCCTTTCTTAACTTTAGAATATTCTCTTAGCAGAGAAAAGGAGATTTTAATTGGTAGATTTTGAAAAGTACTCTTCTCTACTTCTTATTCTTAAAAGTAAGGTACAACCATTGTTGGAGACTATTTGTGAATTTGATTTTACTACTCTTGTTATTAAATTCAATGAGTTTTATTATTGAATGTGCTTTTGAATTTCTTAATCATGAGTAGCTAAATCATTAACTAGAGGTGTGTGATGATGAATACTTAATTAGAGTGGGTATTGCCAGAGTCATCTTTATATTATATAAATAAGTGTAAATCTGTTAGATTCTCTTCAATCTATAAAGGAAGATCCATTGATTATGATGTGGGTCTATTTGTTCTTGCTTGATTGTTACTTGTAAAAGAATAATTAAGTATTGGAAGAGAATTTAATAGTGGGTATGGATGAGAGATTGTGAAATTAGGCTAGAAATAGCCAAATTTGCATTCTCACTCCTCATTAGTAGCTAATAGCTAAAAATTAGTGCAGCTACTAATGCAAATATGATCGGGTTCAGCTAATAGTGGTAGAGGTTTGATAAAACTCTAGTAAGAGGTAGTTATAAGGTTGAAAAATTGTAATTACCCACTTTCCTAGATTACTTACACTAATTGAACTTATAAGATGACCTAGCATGTCCCTATCTAGTTAGTATATCATCTACACCACACTTCTAGTATTTCACATTCTTGTTGACAACATTGCTAATTTTGCTATTATATTCAACAAATTACCAAATATAGTCCACTACAAATTCCAATCCCCCAAATTTATTTGTTTTTATGTTAATCTAAGTGGTGCAAGCTAACTTCAATTTCTCAACCGACACTTATAATTATCATTCACTAGTCCTTATGGGATTCGACCCCGACACCCGTCAGGTTACTTGTTTTGATACTTTTGCCGTGTATATTCTTTGAAAGAAGGATATATTTTGGACGTTATCACCTGTCACAAACTGGTGAACTCTATCTCGCATCGTCCTATCATATCTAGAGAATATTTGGCCAGTGAGTAAAATATAAGGTTGTACTCACAGACACTCATGCTACCCTGCTCCAAATGTAAAAATTGATTTGATCGGGCCTTTAGAAGCTCCTGTAGCAAATACTGGCCCAAGAAGGCCCCTGAGAACTCCTTCCGTTCAGTTGGAGGTGCATTAACTTCCCTAGACTGCTCTCAAGACTCATACCACAAAATAGCTATCCTTCGTTGCTTGAATGCTGCCAACTCAACTGCCTCTATTATCGTAGCTCGCATCACCCGCAATACTCTCTATGTATGATCAATAAAGTCCTATGGGTCCTCATTCGGATCAGATCCAGTAAATACTGGAGGCCTCAAGCTCAAAAACTCACAGGCTCTATAACTGTCATATGCATCGCCTCGAGGCCCTGCTATTGCCTCTAACTACCGATCTTGGTCAGCTACTATATGGGTTAGAGTCAGAATGCCCCCTCCATACCTATCCCTCTGGTGCTATTGGAGGTGCAACAGGTGCTAGAGGGTCGACAACTCTATCTTCTCTTGGGGCTACTGGAACTGGTGCAACCAAAGGGGTTGGCTTCCTCCTTATGGTGGCTCTAACTGGTGCTGGAGGTGCGGTAGGATTTGGAGCAGGAGACTCGCCCCAAGCCTCTGATCTATCTCATTAATCGGTCGGAGGGCATCTAGTATCCTCTCCAACAGTAGTGTTGATCAATCGAGTAGCCATCTGTCTCGTCACAGGCATATTCTGAAATAATAGAACGATTTATATAAAATAATCTTATAGCTTAGCTCTATAGCATGATCTAGTAATGAAATACGGGGAAAGACCCTAAATGCCCTGGAACCTCCTGATTATAAGTATGGTGCATAACATACCCATAAGCAAGACTATAGTAGACACAACTTGTGGACTTCCTAGGACTCAACTTCACTCTTATACCATGTTTTTCATGCCCCAAACTAGGGGAGGGTGCGACTAACTACCGATACCTAACTGATCGAGAAACTGGCTATATAACATTCGTAATTATAATACTTTGTCCAATAAGCCCACCTGTCACAATTGACTATAGTAAACATAGAGACCGAAAAGGTCACAACCTGATAAGAGATGGGAAACAAAATGCCTACAAGGCTGAATAAGACAAAAATAAACTGCGGAAGGCCGACGGGGCTACATACTGAACTATACTACACAATTAAGTCCCAAAAGCTCTAAAGAGTACATATAATGCTAAACAGTTAGGAAAGGGCCCCGGCCTACCCATAACTATACAACAGAAGTCATGTATAATAAAACTAGACCACAGCTCTAGAAAGGAAAGAGCATACCAACTCTCAACTAAAACTAGCGATCGAAGCCTCTATTTTCTCCTGCAGCACGAATGCAGGTCCCACAGGAAAAGGGACATCAGTACGAATGAAATGTACTAGTATATAAGGCTGAAAGCTATAAACGTAAGTAATACCAAAGATAATCAAACCAGATATAGGGATAAAAACAACCTGGAGTTTTAGAAGTTGAAACTTGACCACAACTCAATTCTATAATGCAAGTATAACCAAGTAAGTCATAATGTGACTGTAACTGTTTAGCCAGCAAACAATCTGGCAATAACATCTAATGTAAGTCTGTCCAACCGATGTAACTGCACCAACGATTACATGTGAAAAGTATAGGTCCAACTTATATAACTGCATCGATGGTGGATCCGTAAGGTATACATCTAATAAATATAACTGCATCATTGGTGGGTCTGAAAAGGTATACATCTAACTGATATAACTGTATCGGTTGTAGACATGTAAGTCATATCCATAATTATAAATGGAGTTGATAAGGCTCATACTACGTCTGTCTATGCCATATAATGCAAATACATGCTGACTCTAAGACTATAGCCTGTGTAGGCATTAATCATGACTTATGAAACTTTAACTATGTAATATAACATATGAGATTTCAAATAGCCTATAAATACATATACTTGATGGACTAAATAACCTTCAGGAGATTTAAATGACATAAGGATCCTATTAACTATACAATTGATGCTTGAAAGTAACTTCCAATGACTCAGAATAATGTATTGAATAAACGTGAATAGATTTCTCTTATTATATGTTTCGTCAACATTACGGTCTTCATAAATCACATACTTTTTTCTATATATTCTAACAAGATAATCATTTTCTAGTTGTTCACTCAAGTTGTCTTTTAAATTAGTAAAGTCGGTCTTCAGAAATTTTACTAAGTTACGTGAAAACATGGGAGTAGATGATTAAATATTCTGGGAACATAGAATTCATGTAAGATATCTTTCACAAATATAATATAAGGGACCAGCTCACAATTCCCACATCTGGGGTCTCCAAACTCAATTTACATCTATGATAATAATAGTATCCTTAATGTTGTTCACTTCACAACCATAATGTCATACTAATCTCTATAATCATAAAAACTCTATTGTATACTTCACATCTTAGGAATGGCTCTATGTACCACTTTATAAAAAGGTAAGAACGTACGTATATCAATTATAAATGTTAACTTAGAGTTGTTCTTAAAGAAGGAAGAAGGGGCGTCTTTACATACCTCGAATCGCCAAGTTCAACTTAGCCAACAATAACTTCAATTGTAGACTTGCAATCCATTCAAACCTTAGCTCAATTCACAAGAACTCAGCTATTCCATCCCAAATGTTTAGCCAACAATATCAACCATACGAATATAATAGCAACAAGTTATAACAAGCTTAATTTGACACCAATTCACGAATTCTTACATACTGAAAGGGTTGAAATTCTTATTATTGCTTGTAGATAATCTTAACAACAATAGAAGAAGTTTTCCCCAATTCCTACCAGCTAAGGCTCCGCGAATCCGAGCCAAATCGATGACGCAACTCCGTAGACATGTTCTTCATAGCTCCAATATTCATGCCTAAGATGAATTTATGATTGAAGATGCTTTAATGGATTAATCTTCTTCAAAATCATGAGAAACTTAGAGAGAAACTTAGCTTGAACGATTTTCTATCTTAGGAAAAATATTGGAATGACTTAACATAACATAACATAGCATATATATTCATTTGAGGTGGTGGGCGATGGGCTGCGTCGCACAGGTCAACACGGAGGGGCCATCCCATGTCGCGCAGGTCCTTGAGGCCTGGCCCTGCCTTGCTTGGTTCTCTCGTTTGTTAACTCGTCTGCGTGTTCAACCCCCGACACTTCTATAACATGTAATTCTTATTCTTTAATCATCCAACATGTGCATACATACATTATTTAAGCAGTAAAGATTTTTCAGGGTTTAACATTTTGCAACTAAAAGATTTCACCCACCAATCGGGTTTTGACTTCTTGTTCTTCCCCAACTTTTCAAATTTAATCATTTTTTCTTCAATTTTTGGTCATTTTTTGTCAAATAATCCAAAGAGAAGAACTTTTAAACTTAAAAGAATAGTTTGCAGATGAGGGGCAATAAGTGTGACCTCAAGCATAAAGTTGCTCTTTAAGAACCATTGAATGCCAAAGGTAACTTGTTTATGAAGATTCTTATCCAAAAAGAAAAAATTACAGAGCATGATAAAATACACAGATGCAATAGAACATTAAGAAGAATCATGTTTCCACAATTTATCAATTAGATGATGAAATAAAAGATGAAGAAGAAGAGAAAATAAAATTATGATATTAAAGGGAAAAAAAGATGATGAAGTGAGAAAAAAATTTAGGGTTAAATTGAAGTGTTGAAAATGAGGAAAAAGGTATAAATAAATAGGGTTGGGTCAATGTTATTATTGGGGGCCAAATTGGATGTCACATAAGTTGAAAAAGGCCTTCTACGTGCCTTGAATGGGTGAAAAACGCGTGACATGTCAATTATGCAAAAAGTGTCAAAATGACATAGCGGAACCTTACATGAGGTGATTAAAATGAACAAATCTTAGTTGAGGTGTTTAAGTAAAAATTACTACCAACTTTAAGACACCGGCGATGGATTTCGCTGATTTTTTTTAAGAAAAAAAAACTATTTCTGATTGCTTTGGTTGCAATTAATGCTTTGCAGGTTCTATCTAACCTATTTTTGATTGCTTTGGTTGCAATTAATGCTTTGCAGGTTCTATCTATTAATTACTTCTCAATGTGTGGTATTAGCATTTCTTACTTATTCTGTTGAGAAAAGATTAATGGATAGAATTAGCAAGACCCGAAGGAAGTCAAAAACTAAATTAAGTTTTACTACAAAGAGGAAAAAGGATCACTATTTGGGCGAGTTGTTTTTGTCAGTCTAAATATAATATCTTGCCAGGTAGTAAGGTGAGGCTACTGTCAAGGAGTTTTTTCAAGCCATTGAGAGGTCAACATTGCTGCATCTTGCTCTTTTACCAAATGCAATTTATTTTTGCATTATGCTACTGCTTAGATGAGTAAAAGAGAGGACCTTTTGGTTGATTTGTACTTGTCAATCTAAATGTAATAAGCTGTCAGGTCAGAAAGTTGAGGCTAATATCTTTCCAGGCCATTGTTTGGCTAATAGGCTCTATTTCTGGTGTGAATTTGGCATGCCTTTTGAGCTACTGCGAAAACCACCTAAAGACGAGATTTTGAGCCATAATAAGCACCAACTGGTGCGACTGAATGAGAGAAGGGATTGCAGTTTTGTCTGCTTTTTTGGATGGACTGGAGGATGGAAAAAAAAACAACTCTGCCAGGGAATTGTTGTGGAGAAGTTGGGGTGATCATCGCTCAATTCATGCGGCAAATTGAGTTGCTTGGTTTGGAAGAAGTTCATGATAAGGGAGAAAACTGGTCATTGTGTTCAAATCCTTTGGGAAGAGAGCATGGGGTGTATTTTTTTTCTTTACTAACTTTGTGTTCTCTTTTGCAGGTACTATATACATGTTCTATCTATTGACCTCCTGTCAATGTGTGGTATTAGCACTTGTTGCTCATTCTAAGTATGCACATAAGTGAAGATGATCCCAATTTAGTAAGGCAACAACGAAAGTTTGCTACAAAATTGGAACGCACAGGATTCAAAAAAAAAAAGAAGAATGAAACAGGTGGGAGCTACCAGGTGCAACGAGGATTTATGTAGGAGAATATGTGCCTTTTTTGAAGAAAACATCACCTTATATAGGTCCCATTTAGTAATATATTCTCAGTGTGTGATATTAACACTTTGTGTTCATTCTATTGAGAATATACTGCTGGATGGAACTACTATAGGGGATGAGTTGAGAAAAAACTGTTCTAACGCATTTGTGGGTGAAAAAAGGAGCAATTTCGTGAGCTATAAGTGACAGTTGCTGCAAGGACTTCGTTGCCAAGGCCAACGATCTTGGCCATTGCTATACCAAAAATATTTTGAGTCAAGAATCGTGTTATTTCTTCAAGTTAATAGTGTTATTCATCTATTAGGACTTCTTTCATTTGTTAGCTTATTATGTAGTACCAAATAGGACAATTTATAAGTTCTATTTGATCATTAGCTTAGTTTTTATTTTTCAGAAAGCCTCAGCCACATTTTTAATGACTTTATTTTACAAAATTTATAAAAACAATTTAGACACCTCACCCACTGAATTCACTTTAAAAAAAACAAGTAATTAGCACTTAGGCTAATGTCGGCCCTGACATATCAAACCTAATATTTCACTTAGTGTAGTTTTTTATTTGGTTCAACGTGGGAGTGAACCAAAAGTTTAGTATTCCAAACAAGTTAGTTTTGCCAACCTTCACACTTTTGTAACTAGGAAGACCCAGACATATATAAACTTAAAATATTGTTGACACTTTTCTATTTTTAATGAAG
>JACEIK010001143.1:257012-275322 GCA_018107945.1 Datura stramonium
CTTCAAATAAAAATATCATAAAACATGTGCTAAATTGACTAGTCACACTATATTGAAAATTTGGTACAATTTTGTTAGTTATACATGCATTACAACTCTTTTTGATTCAAGTGTTTATTTGTTTTAAATTTAAAATTAAAATAATATGATAAATCAAAAAGGAATATACTAACTTAATTGAAAGTTTGAAATATGTGAATGATTGCACTTAACCTGATATTATGTCTGGAGTAGAAGGGATCATTCGCATAATGCCTTTATTTTGGTGTGGTCTTTAATTTTTATCTCTTATGTGGTTTTAAATTTTTTTCCTTCAGCACTTAAAGTGAAAAAAAGTGACCGAAAATATCCTTAACAAAAAGAAAAAATTTGCAGGACATGAGTTTGCCTAAATTATACTTGAGCATAAATTCTGCTACTTAAATTATGTTTATGCTTAAGATCTTCTGCCTTTTCTATGCATAACTACCTTCATCTTTAACTTACGCTTTATGGCATGGCTTGTGCCTTTGGAGGCATGATTTTTTTTTTCATCTAATAAACTTTTTACACTTATGCCTTATGCCGTGACTTGTGCCTTTGAGACATAATTTTATTTTTTTCCATTTAATAAATTTTTTACACTTATGTCTTATGCTGCCATGAGTTGTGCCTATAGGGCATAATTTCATTTTTTTTTCATCTAATAATTTTTTGCACTTATTCCTTATACCATAATTTGTGCTTTTAGGGCATGATTTTTTTTTCCATCTAATAAATTTTTGCACTTATACTTTATTCCATGACTTGTGCTTTTGGGGCATGATTTTATTTTTTTCCTCTAATAAACTTTTTACACTTATGCCTTATGTCATGACTTGTGCCTTTGAGACATAATTTCATTTTTTCCATCTAATAAATTATTTGTACTTATGCCATGACTTGTGCCTTTGGGGAATGATTTTATTTTATTTTTCATTTGATAAATTTTTTACACTTATGCCATGACTTGTGTCTTTGGGGCATAATTTCATTTTTTTATGCAATAAACTTATGTCATGATTTGTGCCTTTGAGGCATGATTTCATATTTTTTTTCCATGCAATAAACTTATGCCATGACTTGTGCTTTAGGGCACGATTTATGCCTTTGGGGCATAATTTTATTTTTTTCCATCTAATAAATTTTTTGCGCTTATGCCTTATGTCATGACTTTTGCTTTTGGGGCATGATTTTATTTTATTTTCCATCTAATAAACTTTTTACACTTATGCCTTATGCCATGACTAGTGCTTTTGAGGCATGATTTTATTTTATTTTTCATCTAATAAACTTTTTACACTTATGTTTTATGCCATGACTTGTGCTTTTGGGGCATAATCTTATTTTTTTTCCATCGAATAAATTTTTTACAGTTATGCCTTATGTCATGACTTGTGCCTTTGGGACATAATTTTTTTTTAATCTAGTAAATTACTTGCACTTATGCCTTATGCCATGACTTCTGTCTTTGAGGTATGATTTTATTTTTTTTCATCTAATAAATTTTTTATATTTATGCCTTATGCCATGACTTGTACCTTTGACGCATAATTTCATTTTTTTTCATGCAATAAACTTATATCATGTTTGTGCTTTTGATGCATGATTTCATTTTTTTTTCATGCAATAAACTTATGCCATGACTTGTGCCTTTTGGGCATAATTTCATTTTTTTCCCCCATGCAATAAACTTATGTCGTGACTTGTGCCTTTGGGGCATGATTTTTTTTTTTTTCATATAATAAACTCCACACATTTATAACTTAAAAACTTATGTCTTATGCCATGACTTGTGCCTTTGGAGCATAATTGTATTTTTTTCACATGCAATAAATTTTCTACATTTATAACTTAATGCCTTATGTCATGACTTGTGCTTTTGGACATAAATCAAATAAAATGAACTTGTTCCTAAAGAGTAGAAGTTTATACAATTGAAACTGTGCCTAAATGATATAAAATTATGCCTCATAGGCTCAAGTTCAATAACATGATAATTATTTCGCGATTTTCTTTTAAAAATATTTTTTTCACAACACCAATATCGGTTAGTTGTTGATTTTGTATACATCAACAAAGAAATCAGTTCAACATTCAAACAGAATCAATCATCAAAGTCATTGAACAAAGCAATTCAAGTCAAAACACAACTCAATAATTTCTCTCATGTTCCAAACACTCATAAAAAAGGGATTAAAATTTGAACTCATTGCTTGAACATAGCGAAAAGAGAAACCACCAGAGATGTTCCGATTAGAGCATCAGAAACTGGGAGAGATAAGGCAAATTTGGCGTCAGGTGATGTCGGAGACAACTCTTAAGTGATGGAAGCAACCGCCATAGCTACAACTATGAGAACCAAGGCGGTGATGATGCTGACTTGCCATTTGTGGATTCTTTTAAATATAATAGGGGTACTTTTGTCCCCTTTTTGTTACTTAAATTATTAAAGAGTAAAAATTAAAGATCATCAATTTATGGGGCAAAAATTAAAGACCACCAAAAAATAGGGGCAGCCAACACAAAAAATTGGAGTAGAAGTTCTTAGCTGGTATAAACAAGCCATGTATATTTACTTAGTATGATAATTATAGCTTATTTTATAAAATATATCTTGCTATACTCTAAAGATTTTTTTGATGCAGACGAGAACACTTGAAATTTTGGTTGGAAATAAAAAACTATTATTTGCTAGCTCTACCATGAAGGTTGAACTAATTGTTTTAGTTTCAACTAGTGAAAAAGCGAATTGGTTTAGATATTTATTATATCAAACACTTTATTTTGAGAAATTAATTTCTCTAATTTTGATTAATTCTGATAGCACTGATGTTATTTGTAGAGAATATAATTTTCATTATAACGTTAAATTCAGACCCACAAGGAGAAAACAATATTATGCGATCATATTTAACAAGTGGTACCATTTATGTTGATTATATCAAATCTTGTGATAATCTTATAGATGAACTAACCAAGGTCTTGTCAAGATAAAGGGTTTGAATCACATCGAGGGGGATGAGATTGAAACCCATAAATTCATGAGTCATATATGAGGAAACTCAACCTTGGGACTAGAGATCCTATAACCAGGTTCGAGAAAAAAAATCGTATGATGACTTGTTGTGAAATGCATTGTAATATTTATTTTAATATTTTTTTCATGTGAAATGAGTATATTTATCCTTTAATAATTTGTGAAGGTTGAATCTATGAACTCTTCATGAAAGTTTGTATCTCGTATGAGTGAGGTGCAGAATTATAGGAGCACCTTTAATAGATTTTACCTATGTGAGTATGGCAGTAAGTCACTTCCTATAAGAATTGGTCATATTCCAAAATAAAACATGAAAATTGGGATAACACAAGACCATAATGTGCTGGCTATTAAAACTTATGTTAATACCTTGATTATTGTGCATAAGTCGTGATACTTTATTTCTCATTAGTAGTTATAGTTCAAATTTGAGATCACTAATGACTTTGAAGTAAAGATTACTATTTTACTAAGTGAAGATTTAATGCATAGCATACTTTCATTATGTATAATAGCCTTCTTTCAACTAAATTGGTGAACTCTCTTATTTTAATATTAAAATGAGTGGGGAATATTGAAGCAAGACATTCTAACATTAATGTATATTATTTTAGTGGATATAAATTGATAGGAAAATAGTCAATTATTCTTGGTATAACTTATGTAACCGCTAAGATATGTTCTTCCCACTATCTCCTACTAATTACCCCCAATATAACTCAAATTACTATCCACTTTCTTAACATTTAATTGTGAAAAAAATCCTACACTTATATAAATGATGCTTTCTTTATTGTGTTGGGTAGATGAGAAGGATGAAAAGTATTATGTTGTAGATGAAAAAAATATTGTATTATATTTATTTTGAGGTTTGTGTAGTCAAAGAGATAATTGAGATAAAGAAAAATATTCTAAGTCTCCAACTTCTTTACTATAAAAGAGAGTAATTTCATGTTGAAGAAAGATGTTTTTACTGGTGGAGACTCTTCAACTAATCCAGAATCTGAGTTATACGGCATTGTGTGGTTGATGTATACTGTAGGGAATAAGTCAAGAGTTATACTGTTGGATCGGTAAAGATTATACAACAGTGAGCTTGAATCTCCTTAGAGATAGCATATGCGCCTCAACCTAAATATTTATTTATTTATTTTTATTCATTTTATTTTTTAATTGTAAGCTATGGTATATTTACCAACATGTCACACTGAAAAGATAATATTACCTCTTTTCAATTTATTTGTATTACTTTTCTTTTTAATTCGTTTAAAAAAAAATGTCTCTTTTCTTTTTTGAAAACTCTTTAGTTTCAACTTTCCATATGATATGTTTAAGACCATAATATTNCCATATGATATGTTTAAGACCATAATATTAAAAGGTATTTTGATACATTTTACATATTTTCTTTAGTTTAAGATAAAAAATTCAAGAATTTTTAAAACTTTTTTAAAATTTCGTGCCAAATTTTTTTAAAAAAAATTAAAGCAGAGGGGATAAATGAAAAATTAATGGTAAAAAAAAATGAAAACAATGAGTTATGATGTGGACGTAAAGACCATCATATATTTGGTTTCTAAGAGTCTTCACTGTAGCCCTTTAATCATCAGCCATGTGAGGGCGTGCATTCACTCTTCATTATAGGAAAACTTAATAAACTTTAAAATGTAAGTTGTTTTCCTGCTTTCTTAAGGTTGCAATGAGGTAAATAATAGATCAACATTATTCTCTTGCTCAATATTCTTCCAAAACCTCATTGTCAAGGAACCGTTTGTCAGAGGTATTATTTGTACATCATGCACCCTATGTTTGGATGCAACCTTCTATAGGATAAGACTGGAATCTGAGGGGTTTCTTTTGAATGTGGTATGAGCAATAAAAATGTCAAAATGATTATATATACTACTATGAAGTATGTACCTCTTTTTTTCCTTCTTTTATTAAAAAAATTGCATCAATCGTTTGTGCTTTTCATGATCCTCATATTATATATGAAGATTTTAGTCTATCATATAAACACTCGGGAGATCATGGTGATCGGCAGGTTAATAATCATCAAATTTTTTCTAAATCGTTAGGCAAAAAAGAACAAGAAAGATTAGATTATGCTAACAACAAAAATAGGAATCAGAGTAACAAGATAATGACAAGTAAGAAATAAGAAACTCATAAATTACTTGTATTCTTGAAGCTTGATAATTTAGTTTTTTGAGTTTTACAAGTGCAGATAAGATGCCTTTATTCTCCCATATAATGGTTTACTTAAGAAGCAAAAAAGCTAATGATCTAGTATGAAAAAGGCTACTCTTCCCTCTGAAAGAGGCTATTCTCAACATTACTCAAGTAGCATTATCTGTGTGAAGGGTGCTAACATCAAGGCTGATTGGTGGCAAACCGGAAATCATTGCGAACATGCACCGACTAGGCATAGAGGTGAAGATGAGATATATGAAAGCAGTACTACTAGTATCCCAATCATGGATGATCTTTTCTAATATTGGGATGCTTCCAATTGAGAATACACCGGGGGCACTGCCAGTAAGATATCGTCAATTCTAGGTCGAGGATTCCATCGCAGACCCGATTTTAACTTAACTCATGCTTTCACATGTTGAATCCCAACTGGTTCTCGTATCAAACCTGAATTTTATCCCATACAAATAGTCCCTCACTTTCCAGGTACCCAGTGAAATGTATTTGGGAAGTGAAAGAATTTTTTCTTTCTTAATGAGAAAGAAAACAATCCAATAACTTCTGAAATATGTGAAGTGACTAGCATCCCTTTGAATTTATTTCTCTGAACATACGTGACCTTTCATATCGAGTCTACTAGCAATGTGCCGATTGCTAAGTGGGTTACCCCGTTCTTTAGGTTTCAATGCAAATGATGATTTGTTCTCTCTCTTGAACCATTATAATCCCTTCCCCTCTTCTATTCCTCCACTTTTTTTTATTGCAGTCCTTATTTTTCCTAAAGAGTTTCTTTTGGAGTACTCTTTTGCATAGTTCTTTCATCCTCCTTCTTGGCCATTTGCATTTTTTCTCTATTTTTTCATCTTTTTCAATCAATGATACTCCTAATATGGAAAGATCCATCCTTTCACCTCTTGTCCATGATGTATTGATGCCAACTACTGGTGATTTTGATTCTTCCACTATTTCTCCATCTGTCGCCATTGTGGAGTAATTTTTAGTGGGAGAGAATCCTTCCTCCTCGAGGGAAAAAGGTGAACAACTCGATCAACTCCCTATTACAAATAGGGACATAATTGCAAAAAGTTGGAAATTTTCTAGGGATTGTGTCGCCAAAGTGGAGCTGAAAGCTGCAATCAAAACAAGGTGGTAGTATATGTATTTTATCAGCTCTGAGCTTTTGTAGAGAGTCCTGAAGGAATGCTCCTAGAAAGAAATAAAGATCCGAGTTGAGGCTCTTACTCCATATGAGCGGATTTTGAGTCGACGACCTGACTTTTTCTTTGTATATACATATCCCTTCACCTTAGGGTTCAAAACACCAGTTGATACAATCATTTTGGATTTCTGCCGCCAGTATCATGTATGCCCAAGGAAAGTGGGCTCGAATATTTGGAGGGTAGTTGGATGTTGTGGCACTTCCGTGCTACTGCTCGTATGTCTTTTACTAAGCACCTCATTTGTCTCTATAAATCGAGGGTGTTTAGGGGGCGTTTGTTCTTTATCCGGCTGAAAAAATAAGAATATTCTTTCTAATACCGGTGATATTCTGGAATGGGGATGGTTATATCAGTTTGTTGTGGTTCCCACTCTCGATCTTATCCTTGTGTCACATATGCCTTTTACCGATACTTAGAACGATTCTGGTAAGTATTCCTATTTTGGACATACTAGTTTTTTCTTATTTTTGTTAGGCTAATCTTGGATGTCCTATATTTGCAATCATGACTTGGACTCTAACAATTGTACAATTTAGATGACTAGGTACAAGCCATACTGAATCTCCCAGTGAAGCCCACTGATGAGCTGGTAATTTACCCACTTCTTAGGCTTTTAAGCATGAGTTGTTGCCTTATTTTCATAACAAATTAGGAAGGTTTAATGCCCATTTTATTTGATTGTGTAGGTATTGAAATTGAGACAAGGAAGCACCCTGGTGGAAGCAAGGAACACGCGTGCCTGATGTCGGCATATTCCTATGCTCATTTGCCATGTTTTTACCCATATTTAATCTTGTTTTGAGTCATAATCCTTATGAAATATATGAATTCATGTTTTCATGTGTTGTGTTAGCTACTTATCATTTTAATATGTTTTGAGTAGGAAACCAATAAAAAAAGACCCAAAAATGACCCGAGGTGTGAAGAAGAAGAGTTCGCGAAAGTCGACCTGGGGCTATGACTGGCATGGCGCGCCAACACTTGTTCTTCAAAGAAATATGCACCAAAGATGGTGCTATGGATGGTGTGGGGCGCCAGGTCCCTAGCTTCGGAAATGAGAATTTTACTAACACCTTGGCGAGATGGATGGCGTGGAGCCTCAGAAGCATTCCAGACTTAAGAAATTTTCTCAACATTCCGGTGTTATGGATGACGTGGGGCGGCAGAAGGGTCCTAAAGCTCAGAAATTTAACTAACACTCTGGTGGGCGGCAGAGGTATTTAGAAGTGCAGAAATTCGGCTAACACCTAGGTGCTATGGATGAAGTAGGGTGCTTGGAGCTATACTTCAGAGGAAAATTGACCTAGACTTGGGGCTATAGAGGGGGCGGCATGCCAGAAACCTGCTTGGACAGATTTTGCTGATTTTTAGACTATTTACTTGAGGGAAAAAGCGTCATTTGAAGGCTCATCTGTAAATATAACATATAGGGCATTTTTAGCATATCATTCATCATTTTGTTTGATTGTAGAAGGTTGTAAGCTCAACTTTTGGAGGAGAGACAAGTTCTACTTAGGTTTAGTCATTTATTATGATTATGCCTTTATTTTTTCCGCTTGTCTATGAGTGGCTAAATGCTCATTCTAGGGTTTTGTCCATAGTTGATGGTTGGCATTTGAAAGACTGANTCTTCATCATCATGTTGAGCTTCTTTCCATGAGTCAATTTGGACTAGGTTGGCATTTGAAAGACTGATTAATTCTATTTTGATTCTTCATTAAAGGTTGTTTATATTTACTTGCTTTAATTGCTTATTCACTAGACTGATCACCTTGTGAGTAAATCTGTTGGCTTTTGGTTGAACTTGAAAAAGGAAACCGAAAGGGTTAAAAGTAAATGTAAAACAGAAATTCAAAGATCCTTTGGCCAATTGGTTAAAGGTTAGAAGTTGTTGTTGAGGATTGGGGTATACCCTTCGACCAGGTTTAGTTGAAATACAAGTAGGCATAACCGTCGTTTCATGTTTCTCCTGCGACCATAGGGATATAGGGATTAGGGTTCATGAGATAGTTCTTAGATACTAGGGAGTTTGGAAAGAAATGAGATAGTAACTTGCAACTAGCAACCTTAGGAGGAATCAATCTAGCGTAATCACGTCTTGAAAACTCAACATGAAAAGAAAGTACCAATTCCCTAGATTTTCATCATCATTTGAAGTACAAACAAGTTTGCAATAGTGTTTAGTTAACTTTACATTTCAAGTTTAGTAGTTTAATTCTTCAAACCATTCCCCATTATGTGTTTTGTTAGAATAGAGAAATAAAGAAATAACCTTAAAATGATTGATCTGAAAAGTCTCTGAGGGATCGATAATCGAGACTTCACCGTCCTATATTACTTGATGACCACCTGTGCTTACATGCACTTGGGAGATATCAGTGCCGTTTCGCAGGTGACACACAGTCAACACTAGATATGCAGTAGGAAAGAACCTGTGAAGCGCAGGTTGAGACCTTCAAAATACAGATGCAACCGCAGGAGGACTTCAAGCAACACTGTTAAGGCCTACGCCTCGCAAGTGACCAATATGCTGACAAGGGAAAAATGTCCAGATCGGGCACAAAAGTATCGGGAAGCTTCCAAGGGTATACTTGAAAATCTATGCAAAGAGAATGTGCAGATTTTACCCCAAATTGTATACACCCAAGTCATAAAACAACATAGAGAAACATTGAATTGTAGAGAGAAGTTGGGAGAGATAGAGAGTACACTTTCCTTTTTCTTCTTCTTCTTCTTCAATTACATTGGAAAAGACACCATTGTTTAAGGTTTTTAAAAGCTTAATCTACTATTCATTATGATGATTATTGATGATTTATCCATGAGTTTTATTTATCTATCTTCATTTATGAGTAACTAATTTGCTAAGCCAGGTGTCTGTGCTTGATGAGTGCTTAGTTTGATTGGGTGTTGATCAATTATTCTTAAATTCAACCTAAAAGCATGGATCCATTGTTTCCTCTGAATTTTAATTGAAAATTAGTGGTTGCAAACACTATTTGAGTTTGCTTATCTTGCTTGAGCTTAAGAAAAAAGAGTGAGATATGGGTGAGGAAACAATAGTAGGGAGTTGAAGTGTGGATGTGTGAGATTGAGCTAGAGATAGTCAAAACCCACATCTCCACTCTATTAAAGGATTAAGGCTAGAGATATCTTGACCTTTCCTCAAACTTGGTGTAGCTGATTTTTGATTGAGACCTTGGGGTTTGAGAAAACCCAAGGCAAAAAATCCTTGTGGTTGAAAAACAAGAGGGTGTCATTTGATCCACGCTATCCATGCTAGAAATTGAAGTTAAGAAAATTGATTCAATTCCAATCTAGTTGGCACTTCATCTATTGCACATCCCTAGCCCTTTCGTATTACTTGCAATAAATCATTTGCTAAATCTTATTATTATAAATTTGAATTCGATATTGTTTTCCTTTTTTTCCCTAATTTTTATTTTTACACATGTTGAACAAAGATACATTCTAATTTGAGTTACTTTACAACTTTTGGAGTATCGTGACCTGAAATGCATTGGGAATTTTATTTTTAACAACGACCGCTGCCATCTTTCTTTACCGGGAGAGATATATTGAGCATTATGAAAAAATAATGTCGTTGCCGGGAAATTGAGTTGTGATTGCCATTAGTTGATTAGTGGTTCAAATTTTCTTTTGCATCTTATGTTGTTTTTACATTGTTTTGGTATTTTTGCTGATTGCCTAGAGGTGGGAAGATGCGACACGCTATCAACGAGGGTAGCGCGGATGGTTTAATGGAAGGAGAA
Source organism: Datura stramonium (assembly GCA_018107945.1). Lineage (NCBI taxonomy): Eukaryota > Viridiplantae > Streptophyta > Magnoliopsida > Solanales > Solanaceae > Datura > Datura stramonium. The sequence goes on from JACEIK010001143.1 coordinate 267,257, forward strand.
AATGATCCTGTGATCAATGATGTAGCTAGTGCCATTCAATTACCACCCATGGTAGGAAATGTGGTCTTCCATGTAACAAGCACCATGTTGTATTTTTTGAAATAAAAGAGGCTGTTCGAAGGAAAAGCTAGTGAGGATGCTAATCGGCGCCTCCAAAACTTTATTGAAATTTGTCAACCGTTCAATATAACCAACATCAGCCAAAAATCCATGCGTTTGAGATTATTCCCATTCTCTTTAACAGGAGAGGCCACAGTTTGGTTGGAGGAGTTGCATCCCGGGTCCATTATATAGTGGAATGAGCTAACTGAAGCATTGTTATACACCGGGAACCCTATGATCGGACCCGGGAGTCAAAACGGTGAAAAACTGAAATTTCACACCAGGTCACAGAACGAATCGTAAGGAGACTCGTGAGGAGTGACCACGAGTTGTGAGGTGACTCATGGTCCAACAGGGTTGGCAGGAGGTGTTGAGAAGACCACGGGCATGACTACGAGACGTGGTCAGGTCTCACGACTCGTGAGGTCTCCCATGGCCTAGACTGGTTGTTGGCAAGGAGGCATTGGGCAGTAGAAGCCACGGATGGTGACCACGAGTCGTGGTGTCTTCCGTTAGGTCTCCTAATTGTTTTGAGCAGTGTACCAGACGACTCATGACCATGAGTCGTGGCCTGTGAGCATGAGTCGTCCAATCCCTTGTGGGGACTGACAGTCAGCCAAATTCTGCGATTTTACTAAGGGATTTTCTGTAATTCCTAAGTCCTAGGGGCCTATAATACGTTGTTTAAGGCTCGTTTTACTGGGTTTTAAGAATGGAAATCCTATTCTAAGCTATTTTCATTCCATGCGTGCAAACTTAAGAAGAGGGGATTTAGAGCAAGTTTGAAGGTTTCCTTTGGAATCTCATCTTGGGCAATCAGGGAAGTGGTAGAATTATCCCTTCTAGTTATGTAGGGTTGTGAGTGGGTGTCTTCTTCCACACCCATGCCCAATTTCTATCGAGTTATGAAAATCTCCTAGGATCAAGTTATGGGTTTTTTATCCAATTGCATAATTCTTTAATTTCTATACATGAGTACGATTAGATTATGTGTCTATTGATGAATTGTGAAGCTTGGGCAGATTTTTAAATTGTCTTCAACCAAAAATTTGTGTTTTCTAATTTATGAAATTAAATGCTCATGGATAAGAAGTTCATTAAAGAAGAGAATAATGATGAATATATGATGATGATGAGATTTGATGATGAAAAACATGTTTCTAAAGCTACCCATGATTATGATATTATTTTCAAAATGAATTGAGTAGATCCAAGCATGATAAAGTTTTTGGGAAAGGCCCTTATATCAAGTATGATGATGTAGTATCTCTAAAGTAAACTTACCATATAGTTTTGGAGTAAATGCTCCCACTTCTATTTGATCTTGTGGTATGTTTCGAAATGAAGCTTCTCATATGCATGAATTCATAATTGAGATGTATGTTATCATTGAGCTTCGTTTTCATACAATGTCGGTTCTATGCATGATTTTATTATTGAGCTTTGTCAGATGAAAATGTTGAGCTTCGTTTCATATGATGTTGAGTTTATGTATGATATCATTGTTGAGCTTCGTTTCATACGATGTTGAGTTTATGTATGATATCATTGTTGAGCTTCTTCAATAGACTATGTTTAGCTTCATTATATACGATGTAGAGCATTGCATGTTTTGTGAGAAGAGTCTAGCATCGAGCGGGCTAAGGGTCGATCACCCTATGCCCCAGAACTACGCGCCAACGTAGGTTGATACTATTATGTTATTGGGACCTCCCTCGTAAGCTATCCCCGGACCTAATGGCCCATGAGCTTGATATCGATATCATGGTAGCATCCTTAACTCTGGCAAGGTTTTGGACGGCTCTACCCACTTGAGTGTGATAGTCGGGACCACGTAAGCTTTATCGTGGTATGTCAGTTAATTGACGAGTCTCTCATTGTCTATATGATTTAGATTTTCATATTCATTACTCATGGTTATTATTTTAAAAATGCATGTATTAAAAGCAAGGTTTGACTCATTGTTCAACTTTTGTATAAATGTCACATTTCAGCTTTGAGTCATTCGAGTCAGTTATGATGTTATGAAACTATGCATGGTCATATTATGAAAAGATTACAGTTTCAGAATGAATGCATGTAGTCCTTACTCTCAGACTTGAAAGCTTATGATATGTTATGAAATATTCTAAATGATTTACTTTACTTAAGCGGTTTTACTTACCTTGCATACTCGGTACATTCTACGTACTGACCGCATACCTTCTATGCTATATTGTTTCATGATACAGGACTCAACTTCTAGGCTCAACCCCACTCGTAGTCAGTTGTCAGAGTTAGCTCCTACTTGGATGGTGAATCCTCATCCTTCGAGGGATAGACTTTCAGTTTCCTTGTGTATTTTCAGTTTCAGTATTGTTGAGTTAGTTGGTGTCTTGTACCATCAACTCGTCCAGATTAGAGGCTTTTCAGACTTTGTATGTGTTAGCTTCGGATGCTTATTCTAATATTATATGGAGTTAGACTTCTGCTGAGTTTATATTGATGATTTCTTCCGTTTGTCGAATGAGTTAGATATATGCTTATGCCATGGGTTGACTTGGGGTCTCTCGGGGTCTCTCGGGGTCCCTTGTCCCATGTCTACGATCGGGGCCTCCGTTCGGGTCGTGAAAAGCATTCCTCGATAGATTCTTCCCACCTTCTCGGATGCTTCAATCAAGGTATGAGATTATAAATTTTAGGTAGCTTCTAGGAGAGCCTATTCATGAAGTGTGGCTCCAATTCAAAAAAAAGATCGCCATTTTCCCCAATCATGGTCTACCCAATGGGGTGTTGCTCCAAAGTTCCTACACGTCTCTTGATTCTATAAAAAAATTTATGGCTAATAATCTTGCAGAAGATTCAATCTTGGACCAAACATATGGATTGGTAAAGGCCCTTCTTGACAGAATGACAAAAAGAAATAGAGCTTGGCACACTAGGGACACCGAGGTGTCCGCAAGTAGTGCATCTTCTTGTCATCTAGCAGCCAAGTTTAGGAGGTGCGATAAAGAGAGGGATGAAACTTTAGCTAACATGATTACCTAGGTTGAGTTGATAGCCAAACACATGTTAGTATCCGGAACCAAAGGCATCAACGCTGTTGGGACCCAAGGCCACAATACATATGAGGTAGACATCTCATAGCCTAGATATGACGAGGAGTGCCAGTTCATGACAGGCCAAATAATGGGATCTCATAAAGGATATCAAGGTGCCAATTTAAGTCCCTTGGCATCTTCTCAATAGGAATCAAGGTTGTAGAGACATGGATAATCAAGGATGGGGAGACAATGATAACAGGTGGAGGAACCGCAAGCCTGAGCAGGATGAGGAATTATACCATCAGAGTGCAAACCCGTATATTACCCCTCCTAAAGCTGATGTGGCCTCGATACAGCCTAGTGTAAATGACGTTGGGAGTTCTAAAATTGAGGAGATGCTTGCTTGGGTATTAAAGAAAGTGGAGTCCACCGATAGTGGTGTTAAATAATTAAAAGGGGAGGTGTCTTACTTTGCCCAAATGGTAAGCTCCCATTCAGCCTCAATCAAGCATTTAGAAGCCCAAATGAATCGTCTATCCACCCAAACGAACCTAAGAATGAAAGAAACCCTTCTTAGTGACATGATGCCAAATCCAAAGAAAGATGCCTATTGCATGGCTATTGTCACAAGGAGTGGAAAGGTTGTTACTAATGTGGGTCATAAGCCCAAAGTGGTTTTTGGTCCGAAACCAATTGAAGAAGACTTGAGTGAAGAGGTTCCAAATGATCCTATTTGTGTTGAGGATGAGAAAGTGCTAGAGGAGGAAGAGTTTGAAATTCCTCCTAAAGATGCGAATGTTGATGAAGAGGGCGAGCTGGCCCCCAATGCTAAAGGATAAAAGCCTAGAGTTCTACCTCCTTACACTCAGTGGTTAACCAAAAAGAAAGAGAACAATAAGTTAAGAAGTTTATCGATATGTTTAGCAAGTTTTCCATTAATATACCGCTGGTAGATGCATTTCTCCAATTGCTGGGTTATGTTAATTTATAAAGGAACTCCTGAAAAAAAAAGAGTTGTGGATGCGGGCACATTGGAGGTGTCGCATCATTGTAGTGCAGTGATGGAAAGAAACCTTGCTCCAAAAAAAGATGATCCTGGAGCATTCACTATTCCTTATACCATTGGGTTATACGAGTTTAACAAAGCTCTTTACAATCTAGGGACGAGCATAAATTTGATGCCTCTTGTGATCTTCAAAAAGCTAGGATTGGAAAGTCCCAAGACTACCACGATAAGGTTGCTTATGGCAGATTGATCTACAAAGTGCCCCGTGGGAATTCTTGTAGATGTGTTGGTCAACATAGTCACATTTATCCTTTCAGCCGACTTTGTTGTGTTGGATTGCGATGTGGATATAGAGGTGCCCATCATTTTGGGGCGACCATTCTTGGCCATCGAGTGAGCTCTAGTAGATGTTGAGCTTGGAGAACTAAAATTCCAAGTGGGTGGTGAAAAGTGACATTGAAAGTATGCCAACCAATGAAATTACCCGATGAATGCAAAGTAATAGATGTGATGGATAAGAAAGATGAGCAAGAAGATGATCTTGATGAGGAGGACAAACCCTGGATGAAAATGCTGTGGGGTGAAATCATCGTGTTGCGACGTTAAATTAAAAGCTTCATGAGAGGTAAACTAAGTGTCTTTAATTTTTTTTTACTTTACATTTTGTCTTTGTTGCGTAGGAGGATTGGATTGTGAAAAAGGAGAAAGAAAATAGAGTATGGGCACTTGCAAGAAACCTGTGAAATGCAGGTTCCAACCTGCATAGCGCAAGTCAAGCACAAGTATGGTGCAGAATGCCTGGCAAAGTGATGAGAACCTGTGCCACACCTGCGAAATGTAGGTGAAGATCCGCATGACGCAGGTGTCGCGCAGGATTGAGACAATATACCTAGAAGAAATCATGCAGAATTGAAGAGACCTGCGTCTCACCTGTGAAACGCAGGTGGACCGCACATTCCAAGCAGTGCACTGGGCCAAATGAAGACCACTTGCATTTGAACTGCGGCTCGCAGATGCACGGCCACAGGTTCAGCGTAAGTGAAGGTATGATGCAAAATTTAAAAAGTTAACTAACCCAAGTCCGCCCCATGTATCTTTAACTTCATCCCCATTTTCCAAAATTCCCATTTTCTGCACCACTTTCCCATTTCCTTAACTCCTTAACCACCATTTTAACTTTCCATATTCCACCATTAAATCCACCTTCAATCCCACCAATCACTTCACCTTATCTCTTTTTATAAAACTCACCCCTTTCTTCCATTTTCTACCATCACTAACTATTTCACTCACCAAATAAGAGAAGCAAAGGCTTGGGTCAGCCATCTTGAGTAAAAGTTTCAAGTTTCAATTTCATCTCTTTCCTCACTCTAATTGGTATTTGATTTTCATCTCGGTATCTTTGAGATTAATGAAATGTGTAGAATCAAAAGCATGATAAGTCTTCATTTTCGATAACCCATGTTTTTTCCATTTCCTCTTAACTATTCTTCATGTTCTTGATAGAATTTGATTTTAGTGGGTGTTGCAGGTGGGTTTGAAATTGCAAAGTAAAGGGGTACAAATTCTTTTTTATTGATGCTAACTCTATTGGGTGTGCTATTATACTTTGAAATTGGTGTTGGGGGTGAAATCTGAGTAACCCATTTGCTTAAGATGCACAATTTTTTCTGATGATAGTGTCATGACCCGAGCTAAGACCCCAGACCGAGCCACGAAACCTAGAACCACGAATGGCTCCAAGTCAACCTATGGCATGAACATAATAACTAAAGAACATATATCAAGCGAAATCTGATAACTGAAACATGATAAGAGGAAGTCTGAATACATATCAACCATACATAGTCAATACTGACAATGCTAAAATTCTACATATTATTTGATAAGACTCTAACATATCTGAAGAGCTGATAGGACAACACCTCCAATAGCTCACTAAAGTCAGAAAACTGAAATAACAACATCAAATACTAAGCTGAAGGTCCCGAAAATTTAGGACACCACAGCGGGAACTGAACTAATCTGCGGGAAACTAGCTAACAGCGAAACTGAGGTTGATCGTTTGAACCTGTATCATGAAATGATCCATAATAGAGATGTAGTCAGTAATTAGAATGTACTGAGTATGCAAGGTAAGTAAAATATGCTGAGTAAGTATAGACAGAAATCATGCATATAAAAATGAATCACAAGATCATGAGAGTAAGGACTGCATGATGATATCAGAAAACATGTATAGTCATAAACAAAATTTCATATCTGAATAGAATGACCCAAGGATGAAAATAGAATCATATGGCTTGCCGTAGCTGAAATCACAGGTAAACACTTATAAAATGATCATTGGGTCAAACTTGCTGGAAACATAATATCATAAGTCATAAGCATGCATAACTGAAATTATGAGGAATAATGGGAGACTCGTCAGAACCGACACCATCACGATAGAGCTTACGTGATGTCCCAACTATCACACTCAAGTGGGTAGAGCCGTCCAAAGCCTTGCTTGGGCTAAAGATGCTACCATGATATAGATATCAAGTTGAAGGCCATCTGGTGGGCAGGGAGAAGCTCTCTTGAGAGGTCCCAATTGAATATATGAAACTACATTGGTGCATAGTTCTGAGATCGAGAAACCTTGGAATCCCAAGCCTTCTCGATGTTAGACACTACTCCTAAAAACATGCATAACGCTCCCATCGTTTTTCAACGAAGCTGAAATCATAACCACATGCATAGTTTGAAATTTGAACATAGGGAGTCTTGACTCCAAAATAAGTGCTAAATTGATCTTATTAGCCTTGGCTATATCATGAAAACCTACTTAACTTGAGTGGGCTTGCCAAAATTTTAAAATCATGCATACTTGAAATAGACTTCATGAGCAAAACTAGCAAAATCTTCTAAAATTTGAGGTCATGAATTTATAATCAAAATAGGTATAAAATCTACCCATAAATCTTAAAACATTCTTTGAAACATGAAGGAAATTGGCCCATAAGTAAATCATAGAAAATTTTATAAAATTGGGTTAAAACCCCATAAGATCATGAACTTGAATTCATGAGATTGAGGAGAGATATGGGTAAGATAGCAAAAGGAAACCCTCATTCGAAGCCCTACATACCTGGATGAACTGAATCTACATTTGTCTTTGAAAGCCCAAGATATTTGGAGAAGAAATTGAAGGATTTAAGCTTGATCTTCAAAAGAAAACCTATAAACTTGCATGCATGGGAGTTGAATGAATTATAATAGGTTAACTCCCTTAAAACCCTCTTTTTAGAGATTAAAACATCACTAGGAAGTTAGGAGCTTAGGATTTAAGAAAATACCCTCAATGAATTCACAAAAAAACTATTTTGTCAGCTGTTATGACTTGTAACATAAGTCGTACAATACTCATACGACTCGTGGTATCCTCCCATACTTAAGAAGTCCAAAACCTCCAATCCTCTGAAAATTTCAACGAATCCTACTACGATCCGTAACACCATCCTACGAACTGTACCATCACTCATACAATCAATCACCTGCTAGCCCCAAGGACTTACTATGACTCCTGACCATGGGTCGTACCCACATTCTATGACTCGTAGTGTGGACTCGTGGTCTGGGGAACCAAAATCTCTTCTTTGAATCATGGGTCTTCCTACGACCCATACTAACAACCTACGACTCGTAGGTTGAGTCGTACTGAAGCAATTTTACAACTTTTCTTGTTAATCACATTTCAAATCTCGAGTCTAGTCTAAGGAACTTTTAGGCTATTACTGATGAGCCCGCAAGTGTACGGGTCGTACAAGTAATACAGTGACTCTTTTTAAGAACTGGAATGTCGAACCCACAGGAATAGGAATATGGGGTGAAACCTTTTACAGTGTTAATTTACTACAACTACAACAATGAAGACAACAGTGTGAAGAAAAGTT
>JACEIK010001143.1:284911-296101 GCA_018107945.1 Datura stramonium
CGTACAATTTACATGAGAATGTACACACATTATTGGACAAACAAGGCAAAAGTTATACATTTGAGTATCGATTTGGCATATAAATATGCCCCTTATCAATTACAACATCTTCGCCTTGGGAACATTCATCCTTGAATATGGGTTAAACATACTAAAAGGCTGGTAAAAGAAATTGCAATCCCACAAACTGAACATCTGAAGCTAAAAACTCACAGAGTGACTGACTCCGGACTGATACACATGACTGAACTTAATTCATGAATCATACATACATTCTAAAACATGAGAGGAACCGAGAGGCATAAACTGGACATGAAATTAAATAGAGTATTAGAGAGGAAACTGATACCTCATGCTGGAATGGAATGGGAAGGGAATAAATGCCGGTATTTAGCCATCACATCTGCTTTGGTCTCCCATGTAGCTCCCTCAACGAGCCAATTCCTCCACAAGATTTTCACTGAAGCTATTCTTTTGTTCCTCAACTTTCGAACCTGATGATCAAGGATCTCAACGGGAATCTCCTTATAGATAAGGCTATCTTTTACACTTATGCTCTCTACTGGAACAACAAAAGTCAGGTCCCTAATGCACTTCTTCGACAACAATACATGAAATACTGGATGCACTGAAGCTAACTCTGCTGGTAGCTACAACTCATAGGCCACTTTGCTAACACGTCTCACAATCCTTATGGACCAACATATTGGGGACTAGGCTTCCCTTGCTTCCCTAACCCCATCACTCCCTTCATGAGAGACACCTTCAAGACACCTTCAAGACACCCAATCATCAACTTCAAACTTGAGTTCTCTCCGCCTAAAATCGGTATACGACTTTTGACGAATTTGAGCTATTTTCAGCCTATCTCTAATAAGCTAAACCTTCTCCATGGCCTCATGAATAGAATCTGGCCCTATCAATGTAGCCTCACCTATCTTAAACCAACCAATAGGCGATCTACACCTTCACCCATAGAGAGCCTCAAATGGAGCCATTTGAATGCTAGAGTGGTAACTGATGTTGTAAGAAAACTCAACAAGAGGTAAATGATCATCCCAATGAAGTCAATCACACATGCTCTCAACAAATCCTCAAGAGTATGAATAATCTGCTAGGCCTGACCATCCGTTTGTGGGTGAAAAGCTGTGCTAAGCTTGACCTGAGTACTAAGTCCCTTATGGAACAATCTCCAAAACTGCATGGTAAATTGAGTACCTCTATCTGAAATGATGGACCAAGGAATCCAATGCAACCAAATCAACTCTCGAATGTACAATCTAGCATAGTCCTCAGCTGAATCGGTAGTTTTAACCAATAAGAAATGAGCTTCTTTAGTCAACCTGTCTACTACCAACCATATAGAGTCATAGTATCGACAAGTGCAAGGCAACCCTATGATAAAGTCCATATTGATATCTTCCCACTTCCATGTAGGGATACTGATGTCATGTAGCATACCTCCAGGTCTTTGATCCTCAACTTTCACTTGCTGACAGTTCGGACACTTAGCCACAAACTTTGCTATGTCCTTTTTCAGGACATTCCAATAATAAACTTCCCGTAGGTCTCGATACATCTTATTGGTACCTGGGTGGATGGAATACGGAGAACCATGAGCCTCATGCAACATCTTCTCCCTCAAGTGATCAACACCCAGAACATACAAACAACCCTGATAACGAAGTACAACATCTCCCCCTTAGGAGAAGACCTCCACCTTCTGATTCCGAACCACTTCCGTTAGCTTCACTAAGATAGGATCTTCATCTTTCCTAACCTTGACCTCAGGCACCAAGGAAGATTCTGAACCATTCTGAATAGTTACACTAGCATTTGCTGAGTCGACAAGGCGAACCCCCAAACGAGCAAGCCTATGGAAATCCTTTGCCAACTCCTTCCTCCCATCCTCAACATGAGACACACTCTCCATGGACAGCCTACTAAGGGCATCCACCACTGCATTGACCTTGACCGGATGATAAAGGACACTCATGTCGTAGTCCTTGAGAATCTCTAGCCATCTCTTTTGTTGCAAATTCAAGTCCTTATGGGTGAACACATACTGTAGGCTTTTGTGGCCCATGAACACATCCACATGCACCCCATACAAGTAGTGTCTCCAAATCTTCAACGCAAACATTATTGCTGCCAACTCTAGGTCATACATTGGATAATTCTTCTCATGAGTCTTAAGTAGTCTAGAGACATATTCAATGATCTTACCATGCTGCATCAACACACAACCAAGACCAACCCTAGAGGCATCACAATACACAACAAATCCATCCATGCCTCGGGTATGGTCAATACTGAGGCTGAAGTGAGTCGAGTCTTTAACTCCTGAAAACTCTTCTCACAGGCATCCGACCATTGAAATTTGAGTTTCTTCTGGGTCAGCTTAGTCAATGGTGCTGCAATGGATGAAAATCCTTCAATAAACCTCCTATAATAGCCAACTAAACCTTAGAAACTCCTGATATCTAAAGGATTAACTGGTCTAGGCCAATTCTTCACCGCCTCTATCTTTTGAGAGTCCATCTGCACACCCTTTCTTGACACCGCGTGACCCAAAAATGCTAACGAGTTCAACCAAAACGTACACTTGCTGAATTTAGCAAACAATTGGTGATCCTTGAGAGTCTGTAGCACAATCCTCAAATGAGCGGCATGCTCCTCCTCACTCCGAGAGTATATGAGAATATCATCTATAAAGACAATCACGAACATATCCAAATATGTCTTGAACACCCTTTTCATCAAATCCATAAAAGTTGCAGGAGCATTCGTTAGTCCAAAAGACATAATTACGAACTTATAGTGATCGCATCGAGTCCTAAAATATGTGTTTGGAATGTCACTCTCCCAACCCTGAGCTGATGATAGCCGGATCTGAGGTCTATCTTTGAGAAACACTTAGCACCCTAAAGTTGGTCAAACAAGTCATCAATTTTGGGGAGGCGATACTTGTTCTTGATTGTTACCTTGTTCAACTGCCGATAATCAATGCACATTCTAAGAGAACTATCCTTCTTTCAAACAAAGAGAACTGGTGCACCCCACGGGAATTTACTAGACCTGATAAAACCCTTATCTAATAGATCCTTCAACTGTTCTTTCAACTCTTTCATCTCAGCTGGAGCCATTCTATAAGGAGATATAGATATAGGCTGCGCATAAAGAAGAAGGTCAATACCAAAGTCAATCTCGTGCTCGGGAAGGACTCCTGGTAGATCATCTAGGAAAACCTTCAGATACTCACATACAACAAGGGAAAACTGAAAAGTCGGGGTCTCGGATGTAGCATCCTTAATCCGAACTATATGGTACATGCAACCCTTGGAAATCATCTTTCTGGATTTAATATAGGAAAGAAAGTGACCTACAAGTACAATTGACCTACCCTTCCATTCTAGGACTGGCTCACCCGGAAATCAAAACTCTACCGTATGGGTTCTACAATTCATTGTGGCATAAAATGCATGCAAACAATCCATACCAAAGATAACATTGAAATCAGTCATGTCTAACACTAATAGATCGACTGAGGTGACTTTTTGAAGGACTATGACAGGGCAATTTATGTATACCTATCGAGCTATAACTGAGTCAGCAACTGGACTAGAAATTGAGAAGGGTTCTGATAGGATTTAGGGATTGACTCCAAAACTAATGGCAACATAAGGCGTCACAAAAGATAAGGTAGCCCCTGGATCTAACAATGCATATACATCAAGATGAAATGCTCGCAACGTATCAGTGAGAACATCTTGAGAGGCCTCCTGCTCCCGACGAGATGAGAGAGCATATAATCTATTCTGACACTAACCACCACCTGTAATAATGGATACACCTTGATGAGCCGAGTGTGCGGGTGGAGCTGCTGAATTGATGGCTAAGTCACGAACCCAAAACATACACCTGAACCTGCTAAGCACTCTCCAGTGAGCCTCCTATCACACCTGCCACAAACTGGCATGATGGGTTGTACTGACATGCTCCTATGACCTCAAGTGCTTGATGTCCTTCTCCTCTCATCACGCCTAGTTCTAGATGGCACACTGGTTGATGATGACGCTGGGGCTGATGGTCTCTGGTGGGACTACTGACGATGTCTGCCACTGGACCTCTGCTAGGAAAATCCAAAGCTACTTTTCCTGGCCCTCTTGGCCTCTCTCTATCTTTCCTTTATCTAATCCGCCTCTATCTGTTGGGAATATATAACAAATCGAGAGAATTCTAGATCCCTATTCAGCTTTATGGTCCTACACTCCTTGACCAGCGAATCTGACACTCCATATACAAACCTGCTCATATGAGCTCTCTAATCTACAACCATGTTCGGTGCATACTTGGACAGCCGGGTGAACTCCAAGGTCTACTCTTGCACAGCCATATTATTCTGCCTCAAGTTGATGAACTCCGCCGCCCTTGCCTCCCTCAACTCTCTAGGGAAGAATTATGTCTAAGAAGGCAGTCATGAACTCATCCCAACTCATGGGAACACGCCCACTGCTCTACCGTCCTTCCTATAATGGTACCAAATATAAGCAACCCCCTTCAGCTGATAGGAGGCTAAATCCACGCTCTCCTCACCCATCACCCCCATAATTTGGGTGATCTTCTGTATCTCCTTAAGAAACTCATGTGGTTTCTCATCCACGTTTGGCCCCAAAAACTCAGGTGGATTCATCTTGAAAAAGTCCCGAACTTTAGCCGCCATTGCTTTCCTATTCTTAGGGACATGGGCCATTTCCTGCTGGTTGACCTGAGCGGTCATAGCCTATGCCAACATCTGAAAAGACGCTTTAAACTTGGCATGAGAGACTTTCTCGGGCAAATGACCTACTGGTGCTGGTAAGGCTTGCTGGTGCCTATCTCTATTGCCATTTTTATTTCCATTTTTGCTATCATTTGCTCAGCATAGAGGCATGATTCTGCAATCACGTATAGCTTGATTTAGAAGGATAGCGAGATACTTCATCACACGATATAGATCATGAAAGAAAGAAAATTTTCTAAAACTTCTTGTAGCCTCTCCTCCATAAGTGTGGCGCGCTTCACACCCATGAAAAAGACTCTAATCAATGTGGCTTTCAAATACCTTAGGACACTCTAAACCTTTTTTCTCTAATACCAAGTTTATCATGACTCGAGCTAAGACCCCAGATCGAAACACAGAACCTAAAACCATGAATGGCTTCAAGTCATCCCATGACATTAATATAGTAAATAAAGAACATATATCAAGCACAATCTGATAACTAAAACATAAATAAGCGAAAGTCTGAATACATATCAACCATATAGAGTCAATACTGACAAAGTTGAAATTCTACATATTGTCTAGTAAGCCTCTAACATATCTGAAGAGCTGATGGGACAACACCCCCAACTAGCTCTAAAAGTATGAAAAATAAAATAACAACATCAAATACTAAGTTGAAGGTCCCCGGAAAATAAGGACGCACCATAGTAGGAACTGGACTAAGCTGCGGGAAACTAGCTAACGGCGGAGCTGAGTTTGATCGTTTGAACCTGTACCATGAAATGATACAACACAGAGTATGAGGTCAGTACTTGGAATGTACTGAGTATGCAAGGTAAGTAAAACATGTCAAGTAAGTATAGGATGAAATCATGCATATAAACATAAATCACAAGATCATGAGAGCAAAGACTACATGCTGATATTTGAAAACATGTATAGTCATAAACTGAATTCCATATCTGAATAGAATGACCCAAAGTTGAAAATAGAATCATATGGCTTGCCATAGAACGCTTATAAACTAATCATTGGGTCAAACCTACTGGAAACATAATATCATAAGTCATAAACATGCATAACGAATATCATGAGGAACAATGGGAGACTCGTCACAACTGACACCATCACAGTAGAGCTTACGTGATGCCTCAATTATGACCCTCTAGTGGGCAGAGCCATCCAAAGAGTTGCTAGGATTAAGGATGCTACCATGATAACGATATCAAACTAAAGGCCCACTGACGGGTGGGAGAAAACTCTCTTGAGAGGTCCCCAACTGAATATATAGACAAAGGTTAGTATGTAATTTTGAGATCGGGGAACCTTGGAACCCCAAGCCTACTCGGTGCTAGACACTACTCCCAAAACATGCATAGTGCTCCCATCATATTTCAATGGAGCTAAAATCGTAATCACATGCATAGTCTGAAATCTAAACATGGGAAGTAAACATGTGCTAAACTGATCTTATTAGCCTTGGCTAAATCATGAAAATCTGCTTAAGTTGAATGGGCCCTAATCTTAAAATCATGCATACTTGAAATATACTTTATTAGTGAAAACCATAGATTAATACATGGGTAATTCATAAACTTTCATTCATGCTAGATATCATCATACTTAAATCATGAATCATAAACTTGAATTTTCACAAAACTTTCTTAATAGGGCAAAATCTTCTAAAATTGAGGTCATGAGTTTATAATCAAAATAGGTATAACATCTATCTTATAAATCTTAAAACATACTTTGAAACATGAAGGAAATTGGCCCATAAGTAAATCATAGAGAATTTCTTTAAATTGGGTTAAAACACCATAAGATCATGAACTAGAATTAAGACTTGAATTCATGAGACTCAGGAGAGATATGGGCATGGGAGCGAAAGGAAACTCTCATTTGAAGTGCTACATACCTGGGTGAACTGAATCTACACTTGTCTTTGGAAGCCCATGATTTGGAGAAGAAATTGAAGAATTTAAGTTTGATCTTCAAAGGAAAACCTCTAAACTTGCATGCATGAGAGTTGAATGAGTTAGAATAGGTTAAACACGCTTAAAAATCTCTTTTTCAGAGCTTAAAACAACATCATTAGGAAGTTAGCATTTACGAAAATACCCTTAATAAATTCACAGAAAAACTATTTTGTCAGCTTTTACGATTTGTACCACAAGTCATACAATCCTCCTACGACTCGTGGTATCCTCCTGTAGTGACCAACTCTAAAACCTTCAATCCCTTGAATATTTCCACAAATCCTACTACGATCCATAACACCATCCTACGAACCGTACCATCACCTGTACAATAAATCACCTGCTAACCACAATGACTTACTATGACTCCTGACCATGGGTCATACCCATATACTACGACTCGTAGTGGGGACTCATGGTCTGGGAAACCACAATTTCTGCTCTAAACTATGGGTCTTCCTACTACCCGTTCTACCAACCGACGACTTGTAGGTTGAGTCATATCGAAGCAATTTTCCAACTTTTTCTATTGATCACATTTCAAATCTCGAATCTAGTCTTAGAAAATTTTGATATATTACAGATCGATAGAGCGACATCTTTCTTAAGGAAAAATCGTCATCCCTCTTGTGTGCTTATAATGTATATGAAAAATGTGATAGTATGGGTGAGTAATATGAAATGTTGAAATTTCTTGGATGGTTGTGGTTTGGGTTAGTCACTTGATGTTTCTCAATGATAGACAGGGTAACGTCTCTCTTAAAGGAAGTCATTAAGTGGTTATTATGGTCTTGATTGTGGTTAGTATTATTGGCAGATCTTTTGGGGACTTCTGAGTACCCGTTAGATGATGATATTGTTCATACTTGTGAAATAAAAAAATATGAGAATTAAGGTTAGGCACTGTGGAGCAATTGCGGGTCGCAAATTTTACTCTGCGAAATGTAGGTTGTAACGCAGGTAGAGATTTCGGCTTTCGATTCACTCCTGACTCCTGCGTTACACCTGCAAACCGCAGATCACCATCTGTGAAATGCAGGTGTAACACAGGTGCTAAGACATTTTTGCAGGTTTCTTCCTTGCACCTGCAACTCACCCGCGGGCCGCAGGTCCAAACCTGTGAAAAGCAGGTGTAGCGCAGTGGTGCTAGTGGTTTGAATATGCTGTTTCATTATGTTTGATATCCAATATCTTTCTTTTTTTCCTTATTTTAGTATAATTGTTTCTTTTTCTTTTCCTTAACAAAAAATACAAAAAGAATTTGGTTCTTGTGTATGGCACTCATATTGACTTGTAGGAAAAATGTCTTCTTTTAGGCGATAGGACAAAAGGAAGGCCCCAACTTCTTCCAAGAGCAAGGGCAAAGACAAAGAAAAGGAGACTCAGATCCTTCCTAATAGTAGAGATGACATCATGTTCTATATGGAGAACATGAAGGAATAATGTATCAAGTATGAGGACTGGTCGTTGACTCTAGAAAAGCTCTTCGATCTAGTGGAGCTGGAGAAATACTTCCCCAACATCAACAAACAATTCGCTGAGCACCAATGACACCCATTCTTGGTTTCTCTACCATGGTACTAGCCCAACCTGGTGGTAGAGTTCTATGCCTTATATCATGTGAGGCAAGATTCGCTGAAACACCGCAGAACGGTGTATGAGTTCCCAAATCTTCCATCAGTCAGGATTCATGGAGTTGAGGTGGACATTACACCTGATGCTATAAACTCCATCTATTGCGGTGAGGAAATTAAACCTGGGACTGAGTTTTTTGAAAAAGTGGCGACCAAGGGTGATCAATGCCTATGGATGGTGCAGACTATTGCAGATGGGCAGCCGCTGTGGGCCACAAGGATAGACCTCCAATTCAAAGCCAAGCTGTGGCTTGATTTGGTGTGTTGTCACGTCATGCCCTCCAAGAATGACCAGCGGATCAATATTGGATCCGCCATCTTGATTGCAAGCATAATGTCGGGAGTGCATGTCAACTTTAGCGAGATAGTTGTCACTCAATTCAAAAGAAAGGTCAGGAAACAAGGTTTCTTCATGGCCTTCCCTATCCTCGTCAGCCAGCTATGTGCTAAAGCAGGGGTCCCCTACTTTTTGAATGAATGACCTAGCTCCGCTACCGCCACAATTGACATTGACAAAATAATGGACGCAGATGCTCCTAAAATCAAGAGGAAGTGACTCCAAATTTAGGATGCCCTAGAAGATTCCACAGCCCATGATTTTGATGAGGCTCCATTGGCCCCCCGACCTCAATGACCCCACCCTCAAAATATCGGGACATGCTTTGATGAAAGTGCCACCTCAAGGGTTTTCACCACCACCTTCATCTTCCAGGCCGAGCGGGCTTTAAAAGCTGACTGATATAACCCACTCTCATGAAAACCAACTAAAAAAATTGGCCATGAGTCTACCAGCCCTTATCCAAAAGTCGGTGAAGAGTGCTATGAAGGATGCTTTTGACAACTTAAATAAGTTGTGCTCCCGAGTTGATGTGGTTGAGGGAGCGGTCTCCTATCTTCGAGCTGGCATGAGAGAATTGAAGAACAGGGAACCCATAGCCGATCTTGATGTAAGCTTCTTAGATGAAGCCATGGATTCCCAACACACAACTTGAGGCCCTATTGATGATTTTCTTGCGGGCTTAGGGGAGGACGACGAGGCTGAGCATGATGATGGTGGTGGTGAGGATGAGGTGGCTGATGATGAGGGAGAAGAGTAGCTGGTTCAGGGAGTTCTTACCCCTCCTTATTCTTCATTTTTACATTGGGGACAATGTATAAGTTTTTAGTTGGGGGTGGGGAGTGCTCTCTTTTACTATTGGTCATTTTGTTTTCCATTTGAGTGTTAACTTTTGTTGCCCTTGTCGGGCTTGTTTGCTTTTGATGTTTTCAAGTATTTAGCATGGTCATTTAGATGAATGAATGCTTCATTGGGTTTGTTTTGAATTAATTAAATTGTTGGGCTGTTTTTCTTGCTTTGATGATGTGAAGTTCCATTGATAGGTTGGTCTTAGATTCCAATTAATTCTTGACTCGTGCTTTGCAAATTTCCTTTATAGATAGTAGCTTTTAATAAAATCCAAGGGTTTCTTTATACTACGGTTCTTTCCCAAGGAGCAATTTTTGTTTTTCTTTTTGTATGTCGAACCAGGTGACATTTCCCTATGATAGATTGAGAGACGACTTTCTTAAAGAAAAATGCCATATCTTTGCGTCATTGTTGCACTTACTTTGATCGGTACAAAAAACATTAGGGATAAAATGGGGTTTGATGTTGAAAAGGGGTCTTAAAATTGAAAAGAACACTCTCTTGTCATAAATTGTACATTCTTTGTTTGGCTTTTTGATTTGCAAATTGAATGTGCGAAACTTGAAAAAGGCTTGTCTAAAGTCATACCTTTGAATTGATTGTGAAAATAGTTAAATTCCTTGGATTGTGATGCCTTGTGTGATGAGATGTTTAGCTTAATTCTTATGTATGAATATTGTGTAGAACTTGCCCCGAATGTGATTCAAGGCGAAATTCTAGATGTAGCTGCACTTGAAAAATGACCTTAGGCATTTTTTTGGATAGTCACTTCACTACTAAATGACCTCCTTGAACATTAACCCTTGTTAACTACTGTTTGAGACTTAAATCCTTTTTCTTGGAAACCGCATTACAAGCCTTATACCTTCTCTAATTGTCACGACCCGAGTTCACACCTTGGCCGTAATATGGGACAAGGAACCCCGAGAGGCTCCAAGTCAACCAATGGCATTAGCATAGCATACACTTAACATGGAAAACATCTAACAACATGAACAAGTGGAAGAAATACAAGAATCTAATATGAACCATAAAGACAATTTAACCATACTTAGATACAACGCTGAATCTGTCTAAACATGTCTGAAAGCCTTCCATTAAACTGATGAGTTGTTGGGAAAAGCCACCAGCTAACTCCTAAAGTCTGAAAACTGAAAACATAAGATAATATGAACATAATCACGTCCTCGGAGGATGAGGACTCACCAAGAGCTGCTGAATAGGGATGAAGCATATCGAACCACGAGGTCGAGTCTGGCAACCTGAATCTATATTATAAAATGATATAGCACAAAAGGTGTGCAGTCAGTACTTGGAACATACTGAGCATGCGCGATAACATAACAATAAGGATTTAATCAAATACATCAACATAACTTCATCATCATGCTATTCATATGCTTTATGATTCACATACATAGATACATACATGGAACTTCTTTTTGAATCTCATTTGTATAACATCTTAGAACTCATGCATAAGGGTCAAATTCTGAACGTATAACAAGTGCCAAATCTGAAACTAGTAGCACATACTGTACTGAATCACTACTGATAACTGAGAATGATCATCATCTTATTAAGCCATTATAACCTGAAAGCTGGGTCATGCAAGATTGAATC
>JACEIK010001144.1:36466-62110 GCA_018107945.1 Datura stramonium
TAGTCGGCCGGAGGCTGTATTTACAGTCGTTATATAGCCCGTCGTTTTCTTGAATCCAGAGTTAGAGCCAGCCTGGCACCAGAAGTGCTTAGGCTCAGCTTTTTCAGCAGTCCAGGTCCTAGTAGGGCACCAAGTGCCAGTCATGCCTCCCAAGGCGGGGCGTGACAGACTCGTACTATCTATCCGTGTCAGGAGTCATCCTCTTGTGCAATTCTTCTGAATATTTCCATGACTCGGTGTTACGGCTCGTGCCAGTATTGTACAACTCGCACTAAGAGTCGTAGGTTGCACTCTTCACAGTCTATCCATTTGAAAATATTCACGGTTCTCAGTACGGCTCATACCATCAACTTAAGGCTCGTACGGAGACTGTGACTTTAGCCCATTTTTTGCACTTTCAGGCTACCTTTTGCACATTCTTTCTCCAACATCTATTTGTCCTGTAATCAAATAAAAAGTGCCTTATATGCATATAAACACACCTAAGTCCATGCTATTTTTCTCAGTTTTGAGTGTCGAAAGTGTTATAAAATCACAACATATCAAAACCCTCAACTTAATACTTTTGCATGTCCTCAGGCAAAGAAAAGAAAAAACTAAACACGACGCTCAACTAGAAAATAAACCTAGGATACTACAACCAATACCAAACAAAATTTGCACTATGAATTCATTGAATTTTGACCCTTCTTCCATGAACCAATATCAGCTAATGTACTACAAGCAACCACAAAACATGATAAGCAGGGATCAAGACATGTCATCTAGCTATCAACAGGCAATCAAGTCATCACCGATGCTTTTCATATAGACCAATCGTAAAAGTAAACATAACTCATGTACCCTCACGGCAAATGAAGTCCCCACTCATAGATATAGTAAAAAATATGGCATGGGACTGAACAAGCGAGACTCTCACTCTCACCAAGAAGTTTCAAATTCTATGTATCAGATACCATAGGCTTGACCTTATTTTTTCTGTTTCGGTCTATCAAATGGTCAGATTAGGATCCCTATAGGACTTGCTGCGGCTTTTATTGTAGGCTTTAGGGCTGTACATGATAAATGTGAGATATTTTTAAGTGACTATCCCTTCCTTGGCACTACATACATTGGCTTTACCGTTCACCTATTTCACCCTCTTTTCTTTTCATTGCTTTTCCTCCCTTTTCACAACTTTTGTATGCATTTATATGAGGTGTGATGTGTTTTCAACTTTTTCAAGAATTATTTGTCGTTTGAATTTTCTTTTTCAAAGTTTTCAACTTTTTCATCTTTTTTTTCTCTTCTTTTTCATTTGTCATACCACACCTCATTTTTCACCTTTTCTCTTTTCTTTCCCTTATTCTCGTTCCCACTATTTATGCACCCCTACTCTAGCTACCCTCAACTTAGGCATTTTGCCTATGTTGAGGTTCAAAATATCCAAGAAAGGACCAGGGCCAATATAGGTTCATTATTAAAAAAATAGGTACGGTTCATCGGTTAATCAAACAAAAACGGTCTATTAAATGCTCAAAATTAGGATTAAGGGAATCATATGATTTTGTTAGAGTCATTTAGGCTAAAATTGAGCTTAACAAAAATGGCCTATGATAATAGCCTAACAAACCATCCTTAGCATATGCAAAGACCAACCAGACAAGTTCTAGATCCTTAACACAAAACTGAACTAAGTATCAAACCTTACTCACTCATAGCACATGACTTATATTCACTTTACTCGTCTAGTTTATACATGGATTAACAAGACTACTCATGCTAATACACTAAATGACATCAATAGATCTACAGAAGTCATGCATGTAGTCACAGGTAAACAACTAATGCATAAAAAAAAATTAAACAGGGTCAATTTTTTCAAGAAATCCAAAAGTAATGCACTTTCATTGGCTGAGTACTCCTAATCTATTTTCTAATTAAACAAAAATCTATAAAATAAGAGAATAAAATCCTAAACATATCAATTATACTAGATAGCATGCCCGAGGGAAAAGAAACATGGCAAGAAAAAACCCCAGACGAATCCAAAAATCCAAAAAATATAAGTACACCCCCTCCCTTTTTTGAAAATTGTTCTTCATCCCTGAAGCATGAACTATAAGAACAGAGGGAAGGAAACATACCTATGACTACTCAAAATTCACCATTCATGGGTTTCCTCCTATGCAATGCCTGGTTTAACGTCGTGGCACGACATAGGTGGCCCGATTACATAGAATTCACCAAGCCACCAATTGGGTTGCCTCCCAAGAAGTGCCTAATTTAACGTTGCGGCATGATGCAAGTATCTTGACTACTCAAACTTCATCAAGAAACTCAAATTCAACCTCAATTGCTGAGATTACCTTGTACTCCTTTGGTTGCTGCATTTGCCTGACAGATATTGAAAGTGACCTCTTCTTTATTCAGTCTGAACTTCAGTTGGCTACTGGTCGCCCCAAAATGATAGGGACCTCATAATCAACCTCGCAATCCAAGATCACAAAGTTTGCAAGGAATATGAATCTGTAAACTTTTACAAGCGCATCAAACAGGATTCCCACTGGCTTCTTCACAGTTTTGTCGGCCATCAGTAGCCGCATGGTAGTCGATGTAGGGGCTCCCAAGCCCAACTTCTTGAACAAAGCCAATGACATCAGGGTGATGCTTTCTTCCATATTACAAAGTGCCCTTGTGAACTCAACATTGTTAATGTGCAAGGGATAGTGAAAGCACCTGGATCTTCCTTCTTTTGGGCCAGGACTCGTGTAGCTATGGAATTAGAGTGGTGTACATTATCTACAGGCTCATAACTCATAGACCTCTTCTTTGTCACTAGTTCCTTCGTGAACTTAGCATATCCCAACATTTTCTCCAATGCCTCAACCAATGGTATATTCACAGATAATTGTTTGAGCATTGACAAGAATTTCTAGAACTTACCATTCTCCGCCTTCTTCTTTATTCTTTGGGGAACGGTGGCGCTGGTCTCGAGATAGCCTTGTAAATTTGTGTTCCACCTTGTTCATTTTCAGACCCTTTTTTACCAGTTGTGGCCTCAGGCAACTCAGCATTCTCAGCACCTTCCATCTCATCATCTTTGTCATCATCTTCAACTACGCTCTCTTTCTTTCGTTCAACTACAACCGGAAGAGGGGGATCAATTGTGGTCTTTCCAGTCCTAGTCATCACTTCCATACAATAGCCATCATTTTTTGGGTTTTGGATTGTGGTTCTTGGTAGTGTACCCTTATGTCTAGGGTTCAGTGATGCCGACAGTTGCCCCAACTTCTATTCAATCTGCTTGATGGTTGTTGCATGAGATTCTACTCTCTGGCCCATGCTCGATATATTGCCTCAGATTTCCTTCAACTAATCATCAGTGGACCTCACCTTTTTAAGCATCTCAGCCATCATGCTCTCTAGCTTTGACTATCCAGCCTCCCCCTCTCGTGCATTAGTAGGCACATATATTCCAGCTCGGTCATTGCGATAGCCGTCATTCCTTCTCCATTCTCCTTCATGCTCACGATCTCGGCTCCTGTCTCTGTACCCATTTTGGTAGTAGTTATCTCTATATTTGTTCTAACCTTGGTTTCCAGAACCTTGGCACCAATTGTCTTGTCCAGATGCTTGGGTGTGGGCTCGGAAACCCGCCACCTGGTTGTCCAGAAAAATTTTCCTCCTCCTCAAAATCAGAGTGATCTTCCCTCGGTTCCAGTCCTTGTATCCCCACTACATTTACCTTTTTGTCTCCAGCTCCCATAATGTTCTTTTTATGCATGTCCAACGGTATGCGCATATGAGCCAATTCCTGATCGCATTCTTCTTCCTTCCTACATTGATCTGCAGTCAAACTAATCGGCCGTTGCATTTGCCTCCCAGGTATGCTATGCCCTGTTTTTTTGGTCACCCTGTCAAGAAAAGTAGCAGCTTACTACCAGGTGTGACTCATTAATGCTCCTCCTGTCACTACGTCTGCTACAACTTTTGTGATATTGTTTAAAGACCTATAAAACATTTCCAACAAATAGTCATCTGGAATCTTATGGTTTGGGCACTTTGTCAACTTCTTCTTGAATCTCATCCAGGTTTCATGAAGTGCCTCAGTTTTGAGCTGTCGGAAATTATAAATCTCATCCTTAAGCTGCAACATTCTGAAGGGGGGAAAGAGTCTTTCCAAGAAGGATTGCTTGAGTTCCCTCCAGTTTGTTATGGAGTCGTTGGGAAACTCCGATAATCATAAAATGGCTTCCACCTGATATAGAAAAGGGGAAAAATCTGAGTCTGATGGCATCTTGGCTAACTCCAAGAAACTTGTACGCCTTGCATATTCCAACAAAGTTCATTAGGTGCAGGTTGTATCATCCGTCGCATGACCACTGAACACCTCTTCCATGTTTAACAGTTGAATCATGGTGCTCGTGATGTCAAATTTGGCCCCAGAGGGTAGTGGTGGTGGTACAATTGCTCAAGTTGACCCAACTTCATCAGTGTCTAGGTCCTCATCATCAAAGAACTGAGGGGAAATCTATGACCTCTGTTGCCCCACCCATGTTGTTTGGCATTAATAACCTCATCTCTGGCATCCTCAGCATCCTGAAGTGCAGCTTGCTGAGCTAGCTCAGCTTGCCTAGCTTTTTCAGCTATACGGGCATCTCTTTGCTCCTTGTTTTCCATTCATTGCAGTATTCATTCAATTTCGGTGTTCTACATAATCAGGGGATTTCCACTACTCCGAGTACTTGGCATTCACCGGGAAACAACCTATGTGTATCACAAACCAAAAGAAAATGTAATTAAGGAAATAACTACCAAAAGTCAAATATAAGCAATTAATCTAGTCTAGGTCGTATTCCCCGGCAATGACGCCACATTTTGATAATGCTCAAACTCACAACTCCTGTTGAAGTATGAAGCGGACGTTGTAAATAAAGAACCCTACAAAGAGATTGGGGTCGAACCCACAAGGAATATGGAAGATCTAGACTAATGCCAGTAAGTGAACTTGTTGGTTAGTTAGTCCAATTTTTGGGTTTCAAGAAAATAATAATTAAAATGATGATTGAAAGTGTGATGTAAAATCAAGAGTTAAGAATAACTAGGGTTTGTGTTCCCCATAGGTTCATAGGTGATTCGGGTATACACACGTGATCAATACCAATGCTTACTTGTAGAACTGATAACTAGGGTTCATCCAAACGACTGGTTCGTCCCCATTGGATGACTATACTCAATCACTAGGTCAGGTCTCATGAGCAGTTTCAAACTATTCGTTATCAATATGTTTCAAATTTAACTATCCTGCGACCATAGATAAAGTTAATACAATGATCATCAAGATCAAGGCTTTGTTGTAATTCTCTTTTCCTAATCTCTACCTCTGTAGGCTCAAGCAAGTAAAGAATTCGGGAAAGTCCTAATGTTGTACACCGTTAAGAAACATTTAAGCATGAAGAGAATACAATACAAGAAGTTGGCATTGGTTTTGAATCACTTTTATGTATCCCTAGCTCATTAATCCACCATGGGTTCCCACAACCCTAGCTATGGAGGTTTTAGCCTCTCATAGTTGCAAGGTTGTGATATTCATAATTAAACACATAATTCAATACTTACAATCGTAGATGAGAGAAAAAGCTTCTTTGATTATCTTGGAAATAACTCAATTATATGTTTTTCCTTACCTTCTATTTCCAACATTCTGTCAATGTTTTCTAGATGTTGTCTACTAAAAATTAAACATAAAAGGTATTTATACAAACATAAGAATCCGTTTCCTAAGATAATAGGGTAAATTTTCATAACTAGTGCCACCTGAGCCACGACAGATCCTACGGCCCGTAGAAGGATTGTAGGGGTCGTACCTGCTATCTATAAGTCCTTGGCTTGCTTAAATTTGGCTAAGTGTTGAGCCTTAGTATGACTCGTACATGCTCCCTACTAGTTGTACTGTGCTTCCTTGGCTTGACTCTGAAAACTTTGAATTTTTTTGAAGTTTGTCACGAGTGTGATGGTACGACTCATACCTTGCTTACATGACTCGTATTGTCTATCCGTGTCAGGAGTCAACCTCTTGTGAAATTTTTCTGAATATTTCCACGACTCAGTGTTACGGCTCGTACTAGTGTTTTACGGCTCATACTGAGAGTCGTAGGTTGTACTCTTCACAATCCATCCATCTGAAACTTTTCACGGTTCTCAGTACGACTCGTACCAACAACCTACGGCTCGTACTAACACTGTGACTTTAGCCCATTTTCTACACTTTCAATCTATCTTTTACACATTCTTGCTCCGATACCTATTTTTCCTGTAATCAAAGAAAAAGTGTCTTACATCCATATAAACACACCTAAGTCCATGATATTTTCTTAGTTTTGAGCATCGAAAGTGGTGTAAACACAAAGCACATCAGTCACTACCTTAAATTTTTGGTTATATGTTCCTAAAGCATCTTAAGTGGAGTTAACCCTCATTCGAGGATGAATCTTAGGGGGAGGATGTTACAGCCCGAAAATTTTTTGGTGATTATTTGATGTTTGTATGTTGGGTAAGGGAAGTATGGTTGTATATTGATTGTAGGTGAGGAGAAAAATATGTACGAAGGGAAAAGCGAAGAGTATGTGAAGTTCATAAGTAAGGCTCAACTTTAAATGACCATATCTCTTAATTTAGGGATGACATTCAAATCTACTACTTACGAGGAGGAAGTGTAAACGATCGTCACAATATAAATACCCAACTAAGAGTTGGGGCCGAATCCACAGGAATAGCGATTGAATAACACAAAAGTTATCTATTGACTTGAACTAAAATTATATCCATGCATCTGAAAATAAAAATAAAATGCTGGGGGAAGCGGGATCATAGTTTGAATTTAAAATCAGCTATTGAGAGAACAAGGCAACCAAATTGAATTAACAATTATGAGCAAGGGCCAGGAGTATGCTATTGATGGGGTTCGATTGGATTGGGATGGACTAAAAAATCAAATAATTACTCATAATCTTAAATAACTATGGATAAAGTGACACCCGATGTTTTTAAACCAACTGGGTGATCTATTCCTTGAGTTTTTCCAAACTCCAAGGCCTCAATCAATTAATCCTCTATAGCTTAGGCAAGATTTGAGCTATTTCTAGCCTCAAATCTCTAATGGGTGCATGATTATGGGTTTTGGCTATCTCTAGCCAACTCAAGACCCAATTGCCTACCATTGCTTTCTCACCCATATTCAATTTCTCTTTTTTAAGCAAAAATATAATAAGTAGACAAAACCCACATTTGCAACTATGGGTAATTCAGTTATAATTTGGGAGAAAATAGCAGATTTATACAAAATGAGTAATCACAAGATTAAAATAGTCATACCCAATCCAATCACTCCCCAATCATGCACACACCCCTAGCAAAATGTCTAGATATCCATAGATGAATAATATAAAAGCATATTGATAAACAACTTCATAAAATTCATTATTAACAGTAAAATAGAAAGCTCAAAAATTGTCTTCAATGGTGGTTTATACCTTGAGGAAGAATAAGAAAAGCTATTCAATATTTCTCTTTCTAACTCTACAAATATGGAATGGAATATTTGGTACTTTCTGGAGAATGTACCGAAATAGGTTAAGAAGTGCTCCTCAAATTCCACGTTGGACGATTTTGCCCTCTTGAAGGAGGCCTCACTTGCGAGTCACCGGCGTTGCGTCGGTGTCCATCCGCGGAACGCCGCTTTGTCATAGGTGGAGGCAGTAACTCTAGGGTCGGGCCGGCGTTAGCACTGGAAGTTCACAGGTGCTGAACCAGTTCCGCTAGTGCACCTCCACTTCTGACCAGTAGGCTCCTGCATTTCAGTGTCCCATTCGGTGGAGTGCCAATCCCATTCGATAAAGCTGCAGTCCTTTTCTTTAATTTCATGCTTCTTTCCAATTTCTTGATTTCTATCCTTGAATTAAATACCTACAAAAACTAAAGAGAAAGAGCATAAAATCCTCTCAAATGACTTAAAAACCAAGCAAAATCGTATGTTTAAAAGCCTAATGAGTTGGTAAATTACCAATTCATCATCTATAATGACCATATCTCTCAATCTATAACTAGTTAGAAGTCCTAAAATCTATCAAATTAAAGGACTTTAAGTCTAGTTTTTAGAACATCAAACTGCTTGTCAATCAGAATTCAGAGTAAAAAGTTATAAGTATTTTACTGGGACACTGTCAAGCAGTGACGTGGTTACCACCCTAAAAACGGCTCCCTCCCCACCCCTTTACATTTTAAGTGTTGTTTTATGAAACCACTTTCAACTTTTCCAGAGCATGAGCTGTTTGTTTACACATAAATTCCCTCTAGCTTCCAACTGCTAATTCAAGGAGGATCAAGGAGTAAACACCAAGCAAAACTCAACCAAAATACAAGACTAGGAGAAGGAGTTGGTTACCAAGTGTGCAAGGTGTGTTGATGGCTATTTGGAGCTCGTTTTGGCAGCTAGTTTGGGTTGATTTGCTGCATTTTTGAATCTATTTAAGCTTCCTATATGTTCCCATTTGAATAAGGATTGATTTCAAGAATGAAGTTAAGGATCTTACCCCTTTAAATTCATCAATTTGCGAGCTAGAAAGCTGGAAAATTGGCAGCTAGATAAGCTGCCGTTGGGACTGTTTTTGGATAAGTTCTTGTTCATTTTACCTAAGATTTTGGGCAGTAATTTTTGGCTGGGATATAATTCACATTGTAGGGATTAATTGAAGGAGAAGTTAGGTAATTCTCCTCTTCTTTTCCCCCCTCAAAAGTTTATGAAAATAAGAATGGAAAATGACTAATGTTGTTGTTGTCGTTATGGCTGCTGATTGGGGAATTGTTTTGGATGAACATTTTGATACAAATTAGGCCTGTTACTTGCCGATAAATTCAAGAGGTTTATGAGGTTGAAGGATGGTTGTTGAAGAAGGAAGTCGGCTAAAAGAACACATCGGAGTGAGGTATGTTAAGGCATCCTATCCTCGTTGTTCAAGCAAGCATATATACAATCGAAAGGGCCAGTATCCTTGTGTCTTCACACTTATATTGAAGCAAGTATAACTCTTCCCAAAGGTCTAAAATTTCATAACATTGAGTTTGAATCGTTAAATATGTTTGGAACAAATAAATGTGAAGATAAATAAGTGTTACTTCCAATTGTGTCATAGTTATACATCGAGTCTGAAGTCCCCTTATCGTGGGCACTGTGAGCTGGTCATTTACTGTACTATGTTTATATGTGTGGTTAACTATGTTTGAAGTTCTAATTGTCAAGTGAAATTGAGAAAACAGTTAAGACAACAACGTGTAAGTGAGTTTAAGCTAAGAATCAATGCCACAATCTAGTAAGAGTAAATGAGCTCTTCAAAGTAGAAATGCCTTGTCATGGTTGTACTTTTTCTCTTGTATATGTTATTAGGTATGTGAGGCTAAGATGAGGTTTCTTTATTCCTCTCCCTTAAGCTAAACGTCGGGTTATCGAGTTCCAAAATCCAAAATCTGCCTAAGTGTTGTCTGTGGAGCTTGTTGAATTCCTTATATCGTTCAAACTTTCTTATAATTGTGAAAGTCATTGAGTATATGTATCGTAGTGTTGTTTCAAAGGTTTATGTGATATATGTTCTTATGTGCAGCTATGAATTATGAAAGAGGCCTATTCAGGTCGCAATCTCAAGATTTGTCATTTTTTATGCCATATGTTTTAGACATACATGATATGAGCCCAGTTGGCTCCGGATATGAGAGTATGACCTTACCACCGACCTGGAATGTATGGTGGGCAGTTGTCCTTTAGCATATTTGATACATGAGATTTATGACCTTACCACCAATGTTATTATGTCAAATGGGCAGTTGTCCTTCAGATATGAGACTATGACTTTACCACCGATACAGTTATGTCAGGTGGGAATTTTTCCAAATGTCTGGTGGGCAGTTTTCCTTTGGCATATTAGATACATGAGATTTATGACCTTACCACTGATGCTATTATGTTAAATGGGCAGTTTTCCTTCAAATATGAAACTATGACCTTACCACCGATGTAGTTATGTTAGGTCGGAAGTTTTCCATCCGATACAAGACTATTACCTCACCACCGACACGATTATGTCAAGTGGGCAGATGTCCCTTTATTTATGATACCTCTGAGACGGCCATCTCGGCAGGGCAGTATTGATTGACCAGAATAGGTCATTATTTGATTAGGGACTGTATAGCTTATGGATAATGCAGTGTGACTTGTATGTGTGCTTACTTGATTATATTCACATGATGTATCATATTTTGTTCAGATATCAACTTCTAGAGTCGTAAGTTGTATCTATTCCCTACTATGGTTTTTAGTATCTTAGATGTATCTATGTTTACTGTTTCAGCCTTACATACCAGTACATTTCGTTCATACTATTGTCCCTTCGCTTGGGGACCCCCCTTCCTGCAATCGTGTTGCAGGTACAGGTAGTGGGGGTTCGACATTCATAATAGAGAGCCTAATTTTAGTATAGTAGTGGAATTTTCCATTCTTCCGGAGCTATGTTTCCTTTTTGACTATTTTGAGTTTGTGTATAGTTGGGTATGTCGGGGCCCTATCCCGTGCATTACAATTACTTACTCACTAGAGGCTTGTGTGGACTAGTTGTATAGTTGTTTGGGTTGTGTGGCTTTATAGGCTTTTCTTTGTGCCGTTTAGCTTATTGTAGCCTTTTCGGCTTTTTAATTATTTAAATTTGTTGCGGAGACCTCATGGGTCCAATATCTATTGTGGCTGACTTTAGCAAATGGACAGGTTGGCCTCAACATTGTCATTATACACGCTATATATCCAATTTCTTGATTATCTTAGGATTGAATGCCAGTTCCCCAAAATTCACAATCTGTTCTTCTATATAGTATGGCTCCAACAAAATTGAAAGAATTAAAAGAACAATTAAAGAAACTCCTTGACAAGGGATTTATTCGATCTATTGTCTCATCATGGGGAGAACCTATCTTATTTTTCCCAAAGAAGGATGGGTCGTTACATATGTGCATTGATTATCATTAGTTGAACAAGGTTACCATAAAGAATAAGTATCTACTCTCAAGGATTGATGACTTATTTGACCAACTTCAGGGTGCCAAGTGTTTCTTCAAGATTAAACTTAGGTGAAAGTATCACCAATTGAATGTGAGAGAAGAAGATATTTTGAAACAACCTTCAGGACCTGATATGGATATTTTTAATTCCTCGTATGTTTCTTGGGATGACAAATGTCAAAATAGGTTTTATGGACCTCATGAATAGGTTATTTGTCACGACCCGAGCTAAGACCCTAGATCGAGACATGGAACCTAGAACCACAAAGGGCTCTAAGCTAACCTATGACACATACATAACATGATAAGAGCCTTACTAAGCAGAAACAAAGCATGAGCATGATATAAGCGGAAGTCTGCATATCATAAGAACAAAACCATAAGCAAAAAACAACAACGCTGAACTGTCTGTACATAATCATCTGAAAAGCCTCTACGACTACAAGAGCTGATGGGACAACACCCCAAACCAGCTCACTAAGTCTGAAATGGAAAGACATGGTAAAAACATAAAGCTAATAACATCCTCAGAGAATGAAGACTTACTTAAGACTACGGGAAAACTGGCTGGTTTGAGCCAGAGCAAGCTAATAACGAGACCGAGATGGATCACTCAAACCTATATAATGAGATGATATAGCATAGAGTATGCGGGGTCAGTACTTTGAATGTATAAGTATATTAAGAAATTAAAACATGATAGCAAAATAATAGTTTTAAATCATGAATATAAATAAAGATAATCGTGAGAGCAAGGGAGACATGCTAAAAGCCATATATCTAAAGTATACATAATCATAAGCTATTTATTGTAATTTGAATATAATGACCCAAGATTAGAAATAGAAATCATATAGCTTGTCATGCTTGAAATCATAAGTGAAAACTGATTAACTGATCAATGGGTAAATATGCTATAAAACACGATATCTTTAGTCGTGAACATAAGTAACTGAAAATGTGAGGAACAATGGGAGGCTTCGTCATAACCTACAATCATCATGTATGAGCGCATGATGATCCCACGTCTTGCCCACATGGAGGAGAGCCATCCTAAATCTTGCTAGGGCAAAGGAAGAATAGAGTGTGACATCACGATATGCCCTTGGTGGGAAAACACTCTCTTAGGAGGTCCCAAAAAAGATTATATCCTACATTGGTGCATAGTTCAAAGACTGGGGTCCTAGAAATTCCGGGTCTTCTCTGTGCTAGACACTACTCCCAAAACATGCATATCGCCCACAATCATATTCTCAAAACATAGCTTAAATCTAAACATTGGGGAGTCTTGATCTTGTAAGCCTTGGCTAAAATCATGATAAACATACTTAACTTTACATGGAATTTCCCAAATCATGAAATCATAAGTCTAAGATTTCATAATATTCATGCATACTTTGGTAATTCATCATACTAGAAATCATGGACTCATAAGCTTGAAATTCATAAACCATGCATAATAGGGCATAATCTTCATAAACCTGAAATCATGAATTCGTGAGTGAATTGAGAGTAAAACTTTCCCTAATTGATATAAAAAATCAATTGAAACATGAGAGGATTAAGCTCATAGATAGAATAGAATATTTCATGAAAATTTGGGTAAAACCCAAGAATTCAATCTAACATGGTTAGAGACTTGAAATCATGGAATTAGGATGAAATTGGGCATGAGGATGGAAGAATTTACCCCATTCATAACCCTACATACCTGGGCTTGAAGAATTCTTAACTCAATTAGAAATCCAAAAGGAAATTGAAGAAGATTTGATGAAGATCCCTAACTTCTTATTAGGGGATATGATCTTCACTTAGGGGTGTTATGAGTAGAATGAGGGTTAGGATAATTAAAACCCTTAAAAACACCCTTTATAATGCTTAAGATTACTTAGTTTAGGAGTTAGGAACTTAGAATTTACAAAAACACCCTTAATGATCCGACTAAAAAAACCCACTACTAGTCCCAATGAGTGACCTAACGACTTGTCAAGTCCCCTCATCGCTATTGGCAAAAATTCAAACTTTATGATCCCGATTTGATGCATCCACTTAACAATTCATCATTACACTTAACAGATCACTTCACCACTCGCCATTACCCTATGAATCTTAAGTTTTTTAATCACCCATCACACTTAACGAGTTACTTCACGACTTGTGGGAAGACCTAACGACTCATCACCCCATCCATCGTGACTGTTATTGTATGAAAACTTGATAAGAGGCAAGTGATCATCACAACTACCCTTGAAATCAATCGCACAAGCTCTCAACATGTCCTTAAGAGTCTGAATGATCTGCTCGGCCTGACCATCTATCTACGGATGAAAAGTTATGCTAAGGTTTACCTGAGAACCAAGGCCCCTCTGAAACAACCTCAAAAACTGAGAGGTGAACTAAGTACCCCAATCTGAGATGATGGACAATGGGATTCCATAATGGAACCAACTCCCAAATTTACAATCTAGCATAATCCTCAATTGAATCTACAGTTTTGACTATTAGGAAATAGTCTGATTTGGTCAACCTCTCCGAATCACCCATATAGAGTCATGCCTTTGGCGTGCACAAGCAACCCTGTGATGAAGTCCATATTGATCTCTTCCCACTTTCAAGTAGGAATGCTTTTTCCCTGAAGCATACCTCCAGGCTCTTATGTAAAACCTTCAGCTGTTGGCAATTCAGAGACTTAACCACAAATTCCACTATGTCCTTCTTCATACCATTCGACCAATGCACTTCCCGTAGATCATGGTACATCTTGGTGGAACCTAGACGGATAGAGTACCAAGAGCCATGAGCCTCAGTCAACATCCACTCCCTCAAGTCATCTACAGCTGGAACACACAACCGACTCTGATATTGGAGTACACCATCACCCCCTTGGGAGAAAACCTCTACCCTCTTATTCTGGACAGCTTCCTTCAGTTTCACTAAGATAGGATCCGCATCTTGCCTTGTTTTAACCTCCGTCACCAATGAAGATTCCGACCCATTCTCAAAAATAACACCACTATCTGTCGAATCTGTAAGGCGAACCCCTAAACGAGCAAGCCTATGGACATCCTTCACCAACTTCTTTCTCCCATTCTCAACATGAGACAAACTCTCCATGGACATATTACTAAGAGAATCCGTCACTAAATTTTCCTTGCTCGGATAATAAAGGACACTTATGTCATAGTCCTTGAGAAGCTCTATCCATCTCCTTTGCCGCAAATTCAGGTCCTTCTGAGTGAACAAATACTGAAGGCTCTTGTGGTCTATGAACACATCCACATGCACCCCATATAAATAGTGCCTCCAAATCTTCAAAGAAAATACCAAAGCTGCCAACTCTAGGTCATGCGTCGGATAATTATTCTCATAAGTCTTAAGATGTCTAGAGGCATACACAATGACCTTACCATGCTACATCGACACACAGCCAAGACCTACCCTTGAGGCATCACAATACACAACAAAGCCATCTGTGCCCTTCTATAGGGTCAAAACTGGGGTTGAAGTGAGTCGGTTCTTTAACCCCTAGAAACTCTTCTCACAAGCATCTGACCATTGAAATTTAACCTTCTTCTAGGTCAACTTAGTCCACAGTGCTGTAATGGATGAATATCCCTCTATGAATCTCCTGTAGTAGCCAGCTAAACCAAAAAAAACTCCTAATATTTGTAGGACTGATAGGTCTAGGCCAGTTCTTAACCGCTTCTATCTTTTGAAAGTCACCTGTACGCCTTCACTAGACACCATATGACCAAAAACTGCTACAGAATTCAGCCAAAACTCACACTTACTAGATTAAGTAAATCCTTGAGAGTCTGTAACACAATCCTCAAATGAGCTTCATGCTCTTTCTCGCTCCGAGAATATATGAAGATATCGTCTATGAAGACAATCACGAACATGTCTAAATATTTCTTGAACACCCTATTCATCAAGTTCATTGATAACACTCAAACTCACACTTCCTGGGAAAGTATGAAGCGGACATTGTCAATAAAGAACCCAATAAAGAGGTTGGGGTCGAACCCACAGGGAATAAGGTAAGATATAGAATAACATTGGTTCTTAAACTTGTTGGTAAGTTATCTCCAAATTGGGGGGTTCAAAGAAAAAAAATATTAAAAAAGATTGCAATTGTGGTTGTTATCAATATTTATAAATAACTAGGTAAGTGTTCCCATGAGTTCATAACTACTTTGGGTATACACACGTGATCAATCCCAATGCTTACTTATAGAACGGATAACTAGGATTCATCCAAACGACTGGTTCGTCCCTATAGGGTGACTATACTCAATCACAGGGTTAGGTCTCATGAGTGATTTCTTTCTAACCGTTATCAATTTGTCCCAAATTTAACTATCCTTCTACCACAGCTCAAGTTAATACAATGATCATAAAGATCAAGGCTTTGTTGTATTTCTCTTTTTCTAATCTCTACTTCTCGAGGTTCAAGCAAGTAAAGAATTTGAGCAAGTCCTAACGTTGTACACATTAAGAAATGTTTAAAGATGAAGATAATACAATACAAGAATTTAGTATTGGTTTTGAATCACTTTTGTGTAACCCTTTTTCGTTAAACCATCATGGTTCCCACAACCCTAGTTGTGGAGGTTTTAGCCTCTCATTATTATATTCTGCATTCATAAAAAAACACATAATTAAACACTTACAGTAATAATTGGAAGAAAACCTACTTTGAATATCAATGAACAATCTTAAGAACAATTGATGAAATCAAGTGTTGATCCTAAGGATTGCTCTCCAAAACTTGATAAAAATTCACAAATATTACTTTTCACACGTCTCTACTACTTTCTTTCTTTCTCTTCTACTAAAATAAAACTTAAAAGATATTTATACAGACATTAGAAACCTTTTCCTAAGCTAATAGGGAATTTTTCATATCTAGCACCGGCTTGACTCACGACTGATCCTACAACCCGTAACAGGATCGTACGGGTCCTACCTGCCTCTCGTACATCCTTGGCTGTTGTAGATTTATTTAAGTGTTGGCAGGATGGTATGACTCATACCATGGTCCTACGAGTCATACAATCCATGCATGGCTTAGCCCTGAGTACTTTGACATTTTCTGAAGTTTTCCACGAGTGTTGTGGTACGCCTCATACCTTCCTCCTATGACTCATACTGCTTGTTGTATCTGAAGTTCTGCCAAGTTTTTAATAATTACTGAAGCTTTCCACGGCTCATGGTACCGCTTGTAAGTGGTTGTTACGATCCGTGGGTTCCACCCGTACTAAGAAACTACCTTGTGCAAATTTCTTTGATGATTTCCACGACTCCAGTTACGGCTCGTACTGGTAGCTGTACTTTGCCTTCCTCTTATTGTAGCCTTCTAATTTTCACCTCGATTCTTGGTACGACTCGTACAATCAAGGTATGGCTCGTACTGAGACTTGTACTTAGTTGATGTTCTGCACTTTTATGCATCTTTTGCACAATTTTGCTCCAACACTTATTTTCCCTGAAAACAAAGTAAAAGTACCTCATATCCATATAAACATACCTAAATCCATGCTATTTCCTCAGTTTTTAAGCGTCAAAAGTTTTGTAAACTCACAACACATCAACAACCTCAACTTAAGACTTTTGCATGTCCTCAGGCAAAGAAAAAGAAAAACACTAAAAACGACACTTAACTAGAAAATAAACCTAGGATACTACAGCCAACATTTAATCAAAATTTGCACCATAACTCAAACAGCTTTTGACCCTTTTCCCATAAAACAAATCAGTACATGCACATCAAGAAACCACAAAACATGATAAACAAGGATCAAGATATATCATCTAGCTATTAACATATAGTCAAGTCATCACCAATTCTTTTCACACAGACAATTCATAGAAGTAAACACAAACCATGTACCCTCATAGCAAATAAAGTCCCCCACTCACAGATATAGAAAAATATGAAACATGGGACTAAACAAGTACGACTCTGACTTTCACAAAGAAGTTCTAAATACTGCATGTCGGATACCATAGGCTTGCCCTTATTTTCTCTACTTCGGCTTGTACGATGGTCAGGCTAGGATCACTGTAGGACTTGATTCGGCTTGTAATGTAGTCTTTCGGGCTGGGTATGGTAGATATGAAATCTTTTTAGTGACTAAACCACTCCTTGAAACTACATACACATGGCTCCATTTTTTCACTTTTTCACCCTCTTTGCTTTTTCAATTTTTCCTCTCTTTTCACCATTCTTTATGCCCTTGTATGGGCGTGGTGTGTTTCTTCAAATTTTTCATTCATCTTTCTCTTTTTGTATTTTCTTTTTCAATTTTTCTTTCTTTTTCACCTCCCAAAGATTTATTCACCCCTACTCTAGTCACCCTCAACTTAGGCATTTTGCTTATATTGAGGTTCACAATGTCCAAGGAGAGACCAGGGCCAAAACAGGTTCATTATAAAAAAAATGGGTATGGTTAATTGGTTAATCAAAGAAAAATGGTTCATTTAAGGCTCAAAATCAGGATCAAGGGAATCATATCATTTTGACAGGGTTATTTAAGATAAAAATGGGCTAAACAAAAATAGCCTATGATCATTTCCTAACCAACTATCCTAAAGCCTATATAAAGACCAACCGGGCAAGTTCTAGATCCTATACACAATATTGAACTAGATATTAGACCTCACTCACTCATGGTATATGTCTTGCATTCATTCTAACTGTCCAGTTTATACATGGCTAACAAGAGATACTCATTCTAATACACTAAATGACATAAAAAGATCCACATAAATCATGTTTCGCAATCAACAAGTACAAACCTAACCATCAAAAACTTTTAAACAGGATCAATTGTTACAAATTCAAAACTAGTGCAATTTATTTGCTGAGTACTTCTAAGCTACTTTCTAATTAAAAAAATATACAAAATTAAAATCCTAAACATTTAAGTTCTACTAGATAGCATGTTCAAGGGAAAAGAAACACACCAAGAAAAACCCTCGGACGAATCAACAAAATCCCAAAAATACAAGTACACCCCCTTCCTTTTTAGAATATAAAGCAGAAGGAAGGGAACATGCCTGCGGGTACTCAAACTTCACCATCCATGGGATGCCTCCCATGCAGCGCCTGATTTAACGTCGCGGCACGATGTATCTTTCATGATTTTTTAGGCATCATCAGGGTACACCACCTCAATTCCTCTTATTTCCTCCGTATCTCCCAGATATAGATTTATTCTTTGCCCGTTCACCTTGAATCTTTTTCCATCTTTATTCTCAATTTCCACTGCACTATATGGGGACACATTCACCACTCTGTATGGTCCAATCCACCTAGATTTCAATTTTTCAAGATGCAAACAGAGCTTTGAGTTGAACAGTAGGACCAAATCACCAATGTTGAACTCCCTTTTTGTAATCTTCTTATCATGATAGATCTTCCCTCTTTATAAATGGCTACACTCTCATAATCTCAAAGTCAGAGTTCATCCAATTTATTAAGCTGGTTAAGTCTCAACTTGGCTGCTTCATTCGAATTTAAGTTTAGTGTTTTCAGAGCCCATAATGCCTTATGCTCTAACTCAACCGGCATATGACATGACTTTTCATAGACCAGCTGATATAGAGATAACCAATCAGGGTTTTATAAGTTGTTCATAGGCCCAAAACACGTCATCGAGCTTCCTAGACCAATCTATCCAATTAGTATTCATTGTTTTGGCCAGAATGGTCTTTATTTCCGTGTTTGAAACTTCCACCTGCCCACATGACTGAGGATGGTAAGGTGTTGCCACCTTATTATTGATGCCATATTTCTCCAGTAGGGTTCTAAAGAGATGGTTACAAAAGTGTGATCCACCATCACTAATGATTGCTCTAGGAGTACCAAATTTGGCAAATATGTGCTTCCGCAGAAATGTTGTATCACTTTTGCCTTCATTGTTAGGTTGTGCAATAGACTCCACCCATTTGGAGACATAATCCACTTCCACCAAGAGGTATTTCATCCCATATGAGCTAAAAAATGGGCACATGAAGTCGATACGCCATACATCAAATAATTCAACTTCCAAAATAGGAGTCAATGGTAGCTCATGCTTATGAATAATGCATCCCTGTCTTTAACACTGATCACATGCCTTGGCATAATCATAGGCATCTTGGTGAATAGAGGGACAGTAATACCCATATTACAAGATTTTGTGTGCAGTTCTGATACCACTATGATGACCCCCAACTTTGGATGAGAGACAAGCTTCCAAAATGCTCAACATTTCTACCTCTTGCACACACCTCATAATGATCCCATCTAGAAAATGCAAAATAGGTATGTTCATCCCAATAGTATCTTCGAGCATCAAATAAGAACTTCTTTTGCTGGGGAGTCATGTCTGCTAGGATCATAATTCTGACGAAATAATTTGCAAAGTCATCAAACCAGGGAATCAAATACTGAGATGCAACTAGTACCTACACATCTAGAAAAGATTCATTCATATCAATCTCTTCTCTTGCTCTAGCCTCGGACTCTAGTCTAGATAAGTGATCAGCTACCTGATTTTCAGTTCCTTTTCAGTCTTTCACCTCAAACTCGAATTATTGAAGCAACAACACCCACCTGATCAACCTGGGTTTAGCATCCTTTTTAGACATTAGGTACCTCAAAGCAGCATGGTCTGTATGGAAGATCACCTTAGTTCCAAGAAAGTATGCTCAAAACTTTTCGAATGAAAATACCACTACTAGCAGCTCTTGTTCCATGACAGTGTAGTTCTTTTGGGTCGTGTTGAGTTTTTTAATAGTATAATAGATACGATGGAAAATCTTTGCTATCTGTTGGCCTAAGAAAGCACCAAGAGTAAGACCACTAGCATCTCACATTACTTCAAATGGAAGAGACCAATCTGGACTATAATAATCAGAGTAGTGGTGAGTTTCTCTTTCAAGCACTCAAATGTCTTTATACATGCCTCATTAAATATGAACTTCACCTCCTTCTCAAGCAATTTGCACAATGTTTGTGCAATCTTTGAAAAGTCCTTGATGAACCTCCCATAGAATCTTTCATGCCCTAAAAAGCTTCTGACCCCTTTTACGAAAATAGGTAGTGGCAATCCTACTATAACTTCAAGTTTCACCTTGTCCACCTCAATCCCTTTTTAAAAGATTTTGTAGCCCAGCACTATTCCTTCCTTGACCATAAAATGACATTTTTCCCAATTTAGGATCAGATTAGTTTCTTCACATTTGTTCAATAATTTCCCCAAGTGCTTGAGGCTATATTTGAATGAGTCACCCACAACTAAGAAGTTGTTCATGAATACCTTGATAGGGTCCTCCCTATCGACATCATGCAGCGCTAGAATGTGGCTAGTGCATATCACAATCTAAACGGCATTCTCCTGAAAGCAAATGTTCCATATAGTCAGGTGAAGGTAGTCTTTTCTTGATCTTCCAGGGCTATATTGATCTGATTGTACCCCGAGTAGCCATCAAGAAAATAGTACCAGCCTCTACTTGCCAATTCGTCAAGAATCTAATCCATGAATGGCATTGGAAAGTGGTCTTTCTAGGTCCAATGGTTGAGCTTCCTGTAATCCATCCATACATGCCATCCTGTGAATGGTCTTGTTAGTATCAACACATTCTTCTCATTGGGTACCGTTGTGATCCCATCTTTCTTTTGCACACACTGTATGGGACTTACTCACTTGCTATCTGTAATGGAGTAAACTACACCAGCGTCTAGCCACTTGATAATCTCCTTTTTCACTACTTCTTTCATTGGTGGGTTCAGGCGTCACTGATTCTCGATACTTGGTGTGTAGTTTGGCTCGAGCTGTATTTTGTTAGTACATATGCTTGGAAGGATCCCGATGATGTTAGCTATAGTCCCGAAAATTTCCTTTTTGTGCTTTTTTAATACTGTGACCAAAGCTTCCACTTTCCAGTCAGTCAAGTCTGCTGTAATAATTACTGGCAAGGTGTTTTCTTCACCCAACAATGCATATTTGAGGTGGGGAAGTAATGCTTTCAGTTCAAGAATTTGTGGTTCCTCTACTGAAGGCTTTGCTGGTGGAGTCACGCGGTTCTTTAAGTTAAGGTCTAATTTCTTTAGTCTAAAGTTATATGATCCCATTCCTTCTAGGAAATTTACCAGCTCTGTGTACCCCGGTACTCCATCTCCTTCATAGTTCATCAAAACGGCTGCTAGTATGTCAATATTCATTATCTATCCCACGGGCACTAGTAGCCTGTTGTCTTCCATCTAGGTGTTTGCACAGGTAGCTCCCTTGGTGTTGGCCTGAATGAATCACACAATAAAAACAAAGAAAACGTAAATGGGAAAATAACAACCAAAATTTAAATACAAGCAATTAATTTAATCTTAGCCATATTCCATGGCAACGACGCCACTTTTTGATAATGCTCAAACTCACACTTTCTGGAAAAGTATGAAGTAGATGTTTTCAATAAAGAAACCAAGCAAGAGGTTGGGGTTGAACCCACCGGGAATAAGGTACGATCTATACTAATACCAGTACTTAAACTTGTTGGTAAGTTATCTCCAAATTAGGGGGTTCAAAGAAAAACAATATCAAAACAAGATTGCAATTGTGATTGTTGTCAAGATTTGAAAATAACTAGGGTAAGTTTTCCCCATGGGTTCATAACTAGTTCGGGTATAAATACGTGATCAATCCCAATGCTTACTTGTACAATTGATAACTAGATTTCATCCAAATGACTGGTTCGTCCCTATTGGATGACTATACTCTATCACTGGGTTAGGTCTCATGAGCGATTTCTTTCTAAATATTATCAATTTATCACAAATTTAACTATCCTGCGACCACAACTCAAGTTAATACAATGATCATAAAGATCAAGGATTTGTTGTAATTCTTTTTTCCTAATCTCTACTTCTCTAGGTTCAAGCAAGTAAAGAATTCGGACAAGTCCTAATGTTGTACACCATAAGAAACATTTAAAGATGAAGAAAATATAATACAAGCATTTAGCATTGGTTTTGAATCACTTTTGTGTAACCCCTTTTCGTTAATCCATCATGGTTATCACAATCCTAGTTGTGGAGGTTTTACCCTCTCATGATTGTAAGATTATATTTTACATTCATATAAAAATACATTATTAAATACTTCCAATAATAATTGGAAGAAAACCTGCTTTGAATATCACTGAACAATCTTAAGAACAATTGATGAAATCAAGTGTTGATCCTAAGAATCTCTCTCCAAAACTTGATAAAATTTCACAAATATTACTTTTCACATGTCTCTACTACTTTCTTTCTTGCTCTTCTACTAAAATAAAACATAAAAGTTTTTTATACAGACATTAGAAACCTTTTCCTAAGCTAACAGGGAATTTTCTATATCTGGCGTCGGCTTGACTCACGACTGATCCTACAACCCGTTAAAAGATTGTACGGGTCCTACCTGCCTCTCGTACATCCTTGGCTGCTGTAGATTTTTCTAAGTGTTTGAAGGTTGGTACGACTCATACCATGGTCCTACGAGTTGTACAATCCATCAGTGGCTTAGCCCTGAGAACTTTGACATCTTTTGAAGTTTTCCACGAGTGTTGTGGTATGCCTCATACCTTCCTCCTACAACTCGTACTACTTGTTGTATCTGAAGTTCTGCAAGTTTTTAATAATCACTGAAGCTTCCCACAACTCATGGTACTGGTCATATGTGGTTGTTACTATACATGGGTTCCACCTATACAAAGAAACTACCTTGTCCAAATTTCCCTGAAGATTTCCGCGACTCCACTTACAGCTCATACCATCTTGGCATGGCTCATAGTAATAGTCGTACTTTGCCTTCCTCTTATTCCATCCTTCTAATTTTCACCATGATTCTTAATACGACTCGTACAATCAAGGTACGGCTCGTACTGAGCTTAGCTAATTTCTATACTTTTATGCATCTTTTGCACAATTTTTCTCCAACACCTATTTTCCCTGAAAACAAAGTAAAAGTACCACATGTCCATATAAACATACCTAAGTCCATGCTATATTCTTAGTTTTAAAATGTCAAAAGTGTTGTAAACTCATAGCATATCATTCATAAAAGCTATAAGGGCATTCTTTAGTCCAAAAGACATAACTATAAAATCATAATGATTGTACCTTGTCCTGAAGGCTACCTTTAGAATGTCACTCTCCACAAGTCTGAGTTGGTGATAGCCGGACGTGAGGTCTATCATGAAAAGAACTTAACACCTTGAAGTTGGTCAAATAGGTCATCAGTCCTGGGGAGGGGCTACTTATTCTTGATTCTGACCTTGTTCAACTGCCGATAGTTAGTGCATATCCTAAGGAAACCATCCTTCTTCCGAAAAAAGAGAACTAGGGCACCCCATGGGGAGTTACTAGGTATGATGAAACCCTCATCTAGGAGATCTTTCAACTTTTCTTTCAACTCTTTTAGCTTGGTTGGAGCCATCTTGTCAGGAGACACGGATATGGGCTGTGTATCTAAGAGAAGATCAATACCAAAGTCAATCTCTCGCTCGGGAGAGACTCCTGGTAGATCATCTGGAAACTCTTTCGGGTACTCATATACAATTGGAACTGAAAGGTGAGTCGGGGTCTTAGATGTAGAATCCTTGACCCGAACAATATGGTACACACAACCCTTGGAGATCATATTTATCACGCCCCGCCTTGGGAGGCATGACTGGCACCTGGTACCCTACTAGGACCTAGACTACTGGACTAGCTGAGCCTGAGCACTTCTGGTGCCAGGCTGGCTCTAACTCAGGTTTCAAGAAAACGACGGGCTATATAACGGTTGTAAATATAGCCTCTGGCCAACTAGGCCTAAAGCCACCTGTAATAAAACAACAGCTACCCAGAACAACTGAATCAGTAGGGAACCTATGCGGGACGACAAGGCCACCATGCTGTCTAGTTATTTCTGAATCAAGAAAACAAGTGCTAAACTGCTACGTGACAAACAAGATCACCACTACAAACTAAATAAGGCCCCACACGGCCATCATAGACAAAATAAAACATACACACGGCCTCACACGACCGGTACATCTAACCACAGGGAATATACAATCTGAAAGCCTCTAAGAATACTGATAAGATGGTTGGGACAAGGCCCCAGCCTACCCATACTGCACAACAAAAGAAAGGAATAAACCTCTAGCTGTCTAACTCGGGATGACAGGAGATGATGACTCTATGCGCTGGCTGGAATCACGAGGGATCGGCTCCTCGTCTATGAGTACCTGCAGGAAAGTAATGCAGCGCCCCCAAGCGGGCGTCAGTACTGATCTTGGGCAAAATTGCATGCCCAAGTGATACTCAAATGCTTCATTTCGACTTGTTTATCTATTGTTAAGTGTACATTCTCATGTGATTCTTAGTTAAATGTGAATTTATACTAACCAACATGATTAGTGTTGTTTTGCAGGTAGAAGGAAATTTTGGAAGCTAATATATATGTTGGTGAAGTGCGGGAATGGACTTGGAAGCAAGAAGTGGAAGTTGACAAGGGAAGTAGCCAACTATTCCATTTATTCACATAATATAAGGAAATTCATAAAATAGCAATACTAACGTACCTTTGGCTGATTAAGTCTGGAACAATTGAGGATATCTTACTTTCATATCTTCCTCTACTTCCCAAGTCATCTCCTCTCAGTTCTTGTTACTCCATAATACTTTGACAGAAGCAATGTCTTTAGTTCTCAATCTGCGAATCTGCCTGTCTAGTATGGCTACTAGAACCTCTTCATAAGCCAGCTCTTCCGTAACCTGGATATCCTGAACTGGGACAACTCTTGAGGGGTCTCCTATATACTTCATCAG
This sequence comes from Datura stramonium, assembly GCA_018107945.1. NCBI lineage: Eukaryota > Viridiplantae > Streptophyta > Magnoliopsida > Solanales > Solanaceae > Datura > Datura stramonium. The sequence goes on from JACEIK010001144.1 coordinate 61,389, forward strand.
CATAGACACGTGGAAAACTGGATGAACAGACTCTAACTCTAGAGGCAAATTCAACTCGTATGCCACTTGGCCTATTCTTCGACGAATCTGATAAGGCCCAACAAATCTCGGGCTGAGCTTACCTTTCTTGCCGAATCCCATCACCCCTTTCATTGGAGAAACTTTCAAAAACACCCAGTCATTCACATTAAATTCTAGGTTTCTGCGCCGCACATCAGCATACGATTTCTTGTGGCTCTGAGCAGTCAGTAGGCATTCTCTAATAAGCTTTACCTTCTCCTTTGACTGATGAATAATATCCGTCCCAATCAGCACTGACTCTCCTACTTTAAACTAGCCAACTGGCGATCTGCATTTTCTCCCATACAAAGCCTCATAGGGCGCCATCTGGATAGTTAAGTGGTAACTATTGTTATAAGAGAACTCAATAAGTGGTAGGTGCTCATCCCAGCTACCTCCAAAGACCAACACACACACTCGTAACATATCCTCGAGCGTCTGAATAGTGCGTTCTGCCTGTCTATCTATCTGAGGGTGGAAAGTTGTGCTCAAGTTAATATGTGTTCCCAGGCCTCTATGAAATGATTTACAAAATTTAGTTGTGAATTGCGCCCCTCTATCGGAGATAATGGACACTGGAACACCGTGCAGTCTGACTATTTCTCTGATATACAACTCAGCATAATCTTCGGCAGAGAAAGTAGCCCTTACTGGCAGAAAAT